>SKCR01047862.1:0-63115 GCA_019454045.1 Zanthoxylum bungeanum | reverse complement strand
TAAATATAGTAAATGATTATCTCATAATCATTTACTTAATGAAATAAAAACTTTATATTAAACATAATACAAAGTTACATGTGTGATAAAAATATATTTTTAATAAAATATATATATATATATATATATATATATATATATATATGTGTGTGTGTGTGTTTGTGTGTGTGTCTGTGTGTGAGTATATAATTGGACTATCCAATTATATTTAATTTGCTACAGTATATTGAGTTAGCACGGGGACCAAATGGACCTACGGTTCCGAGCTCCAATAATCTCATAACATTAATTAAACTTTAATTAAATATTTTGAATTATTAACTTCAGGATATTCCACTAAAAATCTGAAGCTGCACTCTCATTTCCGTAGATAGATAAAATAAGCCGAATTACGTCGGTGTCCATCGATATAGTCATTACATACGGATTGGCCCTTCGCAAAGATCTCATAATTAGAGCCAGGTCATAATGTCTGTTATACCCATCTAAATATTTTACCTTAAGTACCATTTATTCTCTAATGAATGTTTTATTCATATCCTTTATGAATGTTAATTTTTCTATTTGTAATTGAAAGACTTAAGCACTCTAATTGTTCAAGTACCAAATCAACCCTTAAGGAAGATACTCCTCTACTTCTTGTAAGAATGAGTGAACTCCATATCTATGTAAAACATCCCTAGTTACACTCCAAACCATGTCCCCAAAGTACGTAGGTATTGGTCGGGATTGCCACCAACCTTACCTTTGTAAATCAAAGGACATAGACTGTCATGCAGGAGTTCGTAGTGCACATAGGATTCAGATCAATCCATAAATGACAATCTAGTAGACTGAAATGAATTTCTTTATTTAACGGATATTATAAGAAACTCATTTCTATCTGGGTCCAGTCCTATATGATCATATCATATAAGGTACCTTCATTCTCATGTCACCACTTGGACGATCCCAGATCAAGGTCACCATACAACTATAGAATGGACCACAATTATAAATAAATAACAAATAAAGTATCTGCTTTGTTTGCTCTCTATTGACTATTTTAGATTACTAATTTCAAACTCAAATCCTCTTGTGTATGACACTCATACACTAAGTCTGAAGGCACATGAGTAATCAAGGGTAAACAAGATAATTTATAATATGCGATATAAAACAAACACTTTGATAAATGAATAATGCATCTTATTATTTTATAACATATAATTCCTTTTACATTACTTGAAGCTCTAGGGCATATATCTCAATATTTCCTACTTTAGACCTAATAGTGATGATTTCCATTCATACTGGAATTTGATTACTTAATGTAGCGTAAATGGTACCCCTCCAAGTTATAGAACCATGGCCTTCCTAGATTTAAAGCAAAAGTGGCGGGGATGTTCAGCACTGTGAATTCTACCTCGTCTTTTATCGAGCCCACCTTGACCACAGCAGTAAAGATGCCCTCCACTCCTCGTTTGCTGTCATCGTACACTTTTATAGACATTTCAGAGGGGAATAGTTCCTCCGGTCCGATACCTAAGTTAGGAAATATCTTCAATAGGCAAACATTAATGGAGGAGCCATCATTTACCATCACAAAATATGTTCTTTTCCATTTAACCTAAGCTTTTATGAACAAGGGTCGGTTATGATTCTGTCCCTCTATTATAAGCTCTTCCATGAAGAAGGTTATAACCTACTTGCTTTCTTTCCGAACAGATCTAATGACTACAGTTGGATCTGTATCCGCTGGCACCATTGTTCTTCCGAGGGCTTCAATTATGGCTCTTTTATACTCTTAGGAGGAACACAACAATTCCCAAATACTAATTTATGATAAGGACTTGTTCAATTGTTGGAGCATAGTATTTTCTCATTTGTTTTCTTATATTTCTTATATTTATTTTTCTTTCTCCTTCATTCTGCTTTCGAACTAGCCACTTCTGGTCATCCCATTGACTTCCTCTTTATCGCTATTAGAAAAGTCTTCCCAAAACTTATTGTATTTTTTAGCCTCGTTGTCTTTACTATCCCATATACCCATGACATGGGTCAGCTGATTGGAGATTTGTTGGACGTATTCTTCGGGTATACTATAATGTATCATGTATAGTGGTGGTGGGACGATATGGTGGTTAGGTAGGGGTTTCTACTGGTGTTTGGTTTGTTTTTTTTAGGGTTGGGAATTTTTATTTAGCTATCTATAAGGTCTTAGATTTCATGTTTGAGGTGGGTGCAATTATCAGTGTCATGGCCTTTTTATTGGTGGAAGTGGTAGTATTGGTTTTTATTGATGTAATGGGTACTCAGTTTTGTAATGGTTTGGGATCCAAGGGTTTTAGTAGGTCTTATCCTTTAAACATCTCGAATATCTTTGATAAGGGTCTACCAAGGTTTGTAAATCTTCTGGTTCCTTATTGCAGCAATCTCAACAGGATCGACCTTTGTCCTAGAAGGCCCTCGAGTAGTTCTTTTGTTATAGCTCTAAAATTTTCGGTTATCAACTTCTTCTTTTCGTTATCTATGACAGTTTCTCTCAACTGTCGGAAATCAATGATCATGGAAGTCTTCATCCTTAACTTGTTGCACATTGAGGGCTTAGTGCTCTTAATAATCATCTTTATTTAGTCATTATTCTTCGAGGGTCATGTTTGCATTCTCTAAAGCTAGCCTCTCCAGCAGTCAACATAATCTTTGAAGATCTCCTCTTACTTCTTCTTGGTATTTTCTAAATCAAGGAGCGATAAATTAATCTTAATATTCATGACATAATGATTCAAAAAGGCTTCCGCCAAAGCCCTCCAGTCATCCTTTACTTTCTTTTCCAGACCGTGGTACCATATTACATGTGCTATTTGAAATGGCATCATAGGCATGTAGAACTCATCAGTGATATATACTTGCAGAGATGTAATTTTGGATCTCTGTTCCCATTAAACTTCACAATTTCTGGCATTCTGAATTAAGAAGACATTTGTTCCTCAAATGCTATAGTTCCCATTAAGCTTCACTATTTCTTACCCTTCATCTTTTGGTCCAGCAATTCTATTTATTCTTTCATCTTCTAGAGTTCAGCTTCAGAGTTGTCCATCTTGCCAGTTGCATACTCAGCCATGTCCTCATCATTATTTAGCGTACGTATTTCTTCGGTTGTCTTGGTGGTAGGTTTTTCGTGCCTCCTTTCACCAGTTTCAGCCCCCGCAGCCCGAGGTTCCGCCAAGTTAGCCATAGCATTGGTTAAGGTCTGTACATGTTCAGAATCGATCTATGAGAGAACCTTCGTTGTAACCATTTTTGAGCTTGTCGATTGTCTTTTGACTAATCCACCTTCTCCCTAACCTAATGTGCCACTACGATGGTTGTATCCAAAATGGGTTAGCGTGATGCATGTATATATGTAATGCATGTAATGAACGGTATACTCAAATATTAGCATATATCCTTCCAACTTGATTCCTCCCACACACGTGATAAATCCAATATCTTTCCTAGGTTTGGCTTAGCTTATGCTCCAATATATGGTACATAAACTCATTCTCTTCTATGCTAAAAGGTAAACCTTGACTATCCATCATTAAAATATAAGGGTCGCCCATTGAGAAATGACTAACCTTAATGTGGGGATTAGCCCATTGTTTAGAAACGACGAATTGGAACCTTAATAATCATGGTTATTTGAGATGGGCTTAAAAATATTTAAATATATCCAAATAGTCCAAAACAGGGCATACCCTTCTAAATGAAAGCCTGTACAGGTATCAGACTTATGTTTTTAGCATTTTTTGACCATGATTAAATCTTATAAGCCTAGCAAGATTTTCATGCAATTTGGCTCATTGACATTTCAAAGTATTTAACCAAATTATCATGGAATACAAACTTGTCCTAGTTAAAGGCACAACAAGTTTATGATTCATGGTAAATTCGTCAAATGACTTCAAATGGTTATGGACCCAAAGACAAGCATTAGAGAGGCTTATTCCTTGAAGGAAGCAACTACTGGCTTACATATGGGCTTAATCTAGGGTTCAGGCTTAGGCTTTCATCAAAGAAGGTTTTTCCACAACTAGGTATCCCCACTTAATGGCTCAATCGACTAATAAATGCACTTTTTTTATACCTAAAGGTATGTAACAACAAGTGATGGTTATCATCACATAATGATCCAGCACCTTGAATGAAAGAAATTTCACAATATTTAACGCCATTGGGATTTGAATAGTATGCAAAAGAATAAAGGCATGGTTAACCTCAATCTTGCCATGAATACTACATGGTATTTTTTCGAGGCCGATTCACAATCCCTAGTGGAATTTCCATTTGTATGAGAGAATCAGGGTTTACAGTTATGCTTATGATGCTAACAAGCACGACACTGTTGGGATCGTAGCCCGTATAGAGTACGAATATCCCACGGGGGACTAATTGGTGAATGTTGGAGTCGTCACCTATTATAAGACATTGGGAAAGATTTAAGATTGCACCACACCTCTCGCAAGGGTCGACCTTAAACCCATTTGGATTTGAAATTATCACTTATTGATATTAGTATAATACTCGGTTTTAGAGGAGGTATAGACATGTTTTATAATGTAATATCATGTAACAACAATTTAAAAAGCATACAATAGTGCAATCATTAATAACAAAGGCAATAGAGAAGCATAATTGATAAATAAATGACTAGAAATTCTTAAGATTATACTAAAATTCTAATTAAACAGAACATAATACGTATCTCGTCGGCCTAGCTTAGGAGAAGCTTGGCCATACATTTTTCATGCCATTAATGTCCGACTGGACATATTGCATGTCTGGTTGGATATTTGTTGCACACTAGAAAGTCAGAAAATACATAATTTTACATAGCTAGCAATATTAATAAAGCAGTAATGGAACAGTAGTAATATGAAGACTATAGGTAGAACAACAGTAATAATAAATATTAGGATAAAGTGTATGTCTCACCGACCTGGCTTCGGAGAAGCCCAACCATATATATATTTCACATTAGGAATATCCAGCCAGACATATCATGGGTCTGGCCATATACTACATTGATCATAAAGGTAAAAGGTAGAAATTGCATTAACCACTAATAATAAACTGAAAATAACCAGACAACAATAAAAGTGAAAGTAAAATGAAACAGTAATGATGCAATAAAAACAGTAATATAGTTTAATGTTTTATCATTTAGCCAGATATTTATTCGACACTTATGCATGTTTCGCCATATATATGTCAAGTATAGTTGGAGATATCACTTCAGAAAAAATATTGTAAACATGCAAAAATGGTAATTAGGGAGCCCTCATGTCGTTTAGATATAGTTGGCTCAGAAAACACCCCTGAATGTTGGATGGTTGCCGGATTGCCTGTAAAAGGGGAAAACTCCAAGGAATCTCATTGTTTCCCCCTCTCGATAAGCTCTCTCTAGCATCAGAATTTCAGACTTTATATTCATGAATTTTTATTACAATTTTATTAATCATGACCCCTTGTGAAGAGTCTGGTCACTAATATATAGTGCCTAGACTGGGACTGGAAAGGGAAGGCGAAATCAAATCCCCTCCATGTCTACAGTGATTTCCAATCTGCATTGTCAGCTATAACTCGATCTATGTCTGAACGAATATTTATTTTGGAATATACATTCAGCAGGACATTAATCAGATCCATGATTTCAGTATTTGAAATTCTACACACTCGCTAACAGCTCGATACATGTCCATCCAATATATGTCTGACCAGACATTAAACAGATCACGTGATTCCAATAATTGATATTTTGCACACTCATTGACAGCTTCTCATATGTTTGACCGGATTTAGGGATTTCAATATATATATGACTAATTATTATGGTTTCAGAAAAGGTTTGGTCGGACGTTTTTGATGTTCGACTGAGACATGACTATTTTTCTAAATTCTCTAGAGTTCTCTTCCCATACGACAAAGCTATGCGTAAAAAAGCAATGTCTATAATAAACAGAGGAATGACATCTTTAGTTGGAGAAAAGGCACATTAGATAGGGGAACCGGTTCGTGAATCATTAGAGGAGCCTCGTGTATAGCTCCCTTAGGGATCACCTCAATGTCTTCCCCCCTCTTTAAATTTGGAACAGCTGATGAAGCTCGCTCAAGTCCAAGCCAAGGAACTTCTCAACTATCAGGTCCACCGACTTCTCCAAGCCCTTTATAAAGGAGTAGATTCGAGCCTCTTCATTGAGATCTTCAGTTTGGGCTGTGAAAGTGGCTAGTTCGGCTTTGGCGGAGATCACCTCATGCTCGGTAGTCACCAACTGTGCCTGCAGCATCTTCACCTCAATGGCTCAAGAAACTGCCTCAGCACGGGCCTCGTCCTATTCATTCTTTGTGATAATATTGGCTCGACGAATTGACTCAACTTTAGCCATCCTCTTAGACAAGGTCTTGATAAACTCATACGCATTACATGTCAGTTTCACTTGAAGTCTTTTAGCTTGACCCCCTTATTCCACCATAGAATTCATCATGTCAAAGTTGGCCGCCATCACGTAGGCCAACTGCACAACAAACAAATCGGCTTAGTGTATGTGTTAGATCCATATAAGAAGATAATTTAAAGTTTTCTTACCTTATTGAAAGTGCTTCTGAATCGGGCAATAACCTTTCCTGTGGGAATGGATTCCGCCTCTTGGGCCTTCATAGGGCACCTCATAGGCCTTCTCTAAGGGTATCTCATGGGCCATGAAATTGATGGCTGGTAGAAGGTGGTCCATTTTGGGCCTTAAATTTTTGGGCAGGTTGTCCATCTCTAATGATTCGGAAGGGGCATCCTCCTGTGAAGTGGGGGCCATCGGGGCCTTCCCACGTGGCTTATCAGTTTTCCTTGGAGGCGTTACTTCCTTCAGGCTGAGCTTGGCCGGTTTGGAGGTAAACTAGTGTGTATGCCTTCTTTGCTATCTCATAGGTGGCGTGGTGGTGGAGTATTTTGGGGTGGTGCAATTCGGGAACTTTGGGTAGGCTGTCCGCCTTGTGCATGCCTTTTGCTCGGGTGTAATGTGAAGGAGCTTACAATTTTACGGGTAATTGTTGCATAGAAAAAATACAAGTCATAAGAATATTGTAAGGTCAATGCGAGAAATTAAAAATAGTGATAATAGTAGAAAATACAGAGTGGAAAAGGTCGACTAGTAACTACCAAGTTTCTTACCGACCTTTGGATGGGTGCCAGGAATAAATTCTGCCTGAGCTAAAGAGGAAGGCTTGACCAAATCCAGGCAGTCACCCGCTTGATAGTAGGCAAACTTGATCCTATGTCGGGTTTGGTGACGCATCTTTAGTTAGTCCCTCAGCAAGATACAATTGTGACAACTATGAGTTAGCAAATTAAACCTAGTAAATTTCAAAGTAATGAAATTTGAGTAGGTCGTGTATTACATTCTACCCTAAATTTGTTCGAGATGATTATTTCTTTACCTTGATGGAGTTGGCGTTGCCTCCAAACGAGAACCATTTGTCTTTGAAGTTTTCGTTGGTGGTCGGGAGCTTGGTTATCAGACACTTGTCCTTGGAGTATGTTGACAGGTAGTACCAACCCTTGTGCTCCTTCGAGTTGGCATTGAGCCTGTAAAGGTGCTTTATCTCCTACATCGATGGCTCGTCCAGACCGGACCGAATCCAAATCACATACAGCCCTGCCATCACCCTCTATCCATTCAAATTTAGCTGGCAATGGGCTAGTTCATGGCAATATCATCTTCGCGAAGTATCCTTAGATGGGTAATGTAACACCCCAGGTGTTTAGCATGTACAGTACGTTCATCATGGTCACCATGGTCATGTAGGTCATGTAATACGGTGTTTTATGCTTGCGTATTGAGTATGCATGTGGATCGAGGATACAGTCCAAGTCCATGAATATTTGGAATCATTTCTCATTTATTTTGCCTCAGTTTGCAATTTAAACATTTCTATGTTTATGAAGCGTTCGACATGTCATTCGAACATAAATCAGTATTTGCGTTTGACACGCGTTCTGTAGGTCTTTCGAATGAAACTTTCTAGAGAGTGTTCATTCGAGTCAAGTTCAACAGGCGTTCCAATGTATTCAGTCAGAATGGTATGTGTTCGTGTGGCGTCCAACAGGCGTTCGGACGGCCCTATGAATTTTAAATGGAAAATTCTGGATTTCGAGGCCCTTTTATTCATTTCTCTCCCTCAAGATCATCATCATCTTCATGCCCTTCATTTTTTACCTCTCCAAATCAAGCCAAAAAAGTCAAGTAAGCTTCCTAACTTATATTTCAACAATTGTATTGCATTCTTTCATGGATTTATCTTGCTGGAGTTTTGACCTACTTCAAAAATCCATCATTTTCGTATCATTGAGTAGATAATCATGCTTAGATAGGTTGTTATTAACATGATATGTGCATGATTTGAGTTGAAATGCATTTTTGTACGTCGTGATTCCCTTGAAACTTATTTTAGACCCATTTTGATTTTTTAGGTTCTTGTATGATTACCGAGTTAATAACACTTAGATAGGCATCTAATGACACGATATATGCATGGATTAGGTTAGATCCAAGCCACCACGTGCTTGGGTGGGTTATAGCCACAGGTTTGGGTGGTTTGGTATAATTGGACATTTTGTACGCCTAACTAGCATGTTGTGGGTTATAATCATGTCATTATAGTTGTAGATATTGATTTTAAGGAAGTTGGAATTATGGTGTTAGTTGGCTGATTTGGGGTTTTGGCCGCAATCTCCATTAGTTATGTGCATTTGTAGCAGTGTTATCTGCTCAACTTAAGTTAAACAGTGTTCCAACATAGCTTAGGATGTTATATAGATGTCTTCAGCTAACACGTAAGCATCGTCGGCATGAGTATATGCATTGCAGCATATATATGCATCATGGAATTCACACATATGTTTAGATATATTATGTTCGAGTATGCTAATCATACTTGAACTTAGGTTTGATAAATTCCTCGCATGAGTCCCTCCAAGCATTCAAGCACGTTGGC
Organism: Zanthoxylum bungeanum; assembly: GCA_019454045.1. Classification (NCBI taxonomy): domain Eukaryota; kingdom Viridiplantae; phylum Streptophyta; class Magnoliopsida; order Sapindales; family Rutaceae; genus Zanthoxylum; species Zanthoxylum bungeanum. The sequence continues at coordinate 54,106 of SKCR01047862.1, read as the reverse complement.
ATTGAATGTCGGTATAGTGAGTGAATGCTACTCATTTTGTTTTTATATTTTCAATTATTACGTTTAAGTTATACGCTAGTTTTTGTATATGTTCATTTTACGTATTCAATTTATGTTGTCTATTTAATTTTTTAGTTTAGGTTCCAATTTAAGTTATCAATTCATGCTTTCAGTTTATCTTTTTAGCTACGTTTCCAGTTCATATCTTCAGTTTATTTTTCCAGTTTACTTTTTCAATTTACGTTATTAGTTTACGTTCACAGTTCATGTTATCAGCTTACGTTATCAATTTACATTTTCAACTCATGTTCATGTGTTACATGTTTTCATTTCATTAAGTCAGCTTGTGTGTGATTCCATGCTAGATTAGGTAATCCATATGGATAGCATTCGTCTCATACCTATTCCAAAATATATAATGGATGTTGTAGGAGCTTGTATGCATAAGCCAGTACATATGTCAATATGTGTTTTCCATGTTTATAGCTCATGTATAATCCTCTAGTTTACGTTCAGTTATAGTTCATGTTTTCAATTCTCAATCATGTTATCACATTTATGTTTTGATGTCATGTTAGGGTTTACACTCAAGCTATAGGTTTTCAGTTTATGACTTTAGTTTCAATTTTTATGATATACGTTTCTAGTTTATGTTTCATGATCATGATTATGTTTTCACGTTATAGGTTTTCAGCTTATATTTTTAATATACCCACTGATTTTCTGTCAGACTGACTACACTCTTCTAACCCTGCAGTTGAATGTCTAACCCTGAAGTCAGACTTTGAATGCTGAATGACTGACTTTAAACTTGACCTTTACTCTGATCCTAAATGTTTGTACGTAATAGTCTGACTGATGAGCGGAAAATATATCACTATTTATCGCTCTTTGACCTAATATTTTGTATGGTTTCTCGGGTTTTATGAATGTTTTGATGTGTTTTTATGTGTTTTGCAGATAAATAAAGTTTTAGGACTAAATGGAATCAACTTGGGGCTAAAATGACAAAACGGACAAAAAAGGAAAAAATGGAAATTTGCGTCGTGACGCGCCTCAGTTATTATGCTGTTGACACGCATCATCGCCATGCCATCATGACGTCAGCCAAAAATTCAGTTGCCAACACGTCATCAAGACATCAGTACAATAATTGAGTCTGCCGACAGTCGCCAGCCACGTGTCAACATCTCGTCAAAGTCGTGTACACCTGTCAGAAATCAATGCGCGTAGCGACGCACAACCCTTCTACGTCACGACGCGCAGGGCCAAATTTTGCCTATAATTAGAAGCTGATTTCATTTTCCAAATTCATATTTTCCTTGATGTTCTTAATAAGGATCTAATGATTGTATCTTGTTTGTATTTATTTTTAGTATTTTAATTATGTATTTTCATTTTTATTAGTGATAGTAGTTTATTTACTTTATATTTATTTTATGTTTTATAGTTAAATTTTCGCTGGGGGATGGGTGAAGCTTTTATTATGATTATTTAGATTAATCTCCCCTAAATTATATAATATAAATTATCTTAAAACCTAACTTAATTGGATACCGCCTTTATGGTCAGTTGGACTTAATTAAATTTACTTTAACCTGACTTAATTGGATACCGCTTTTATGGTCGGTTGGAATTAATTATCAAATGACTTAATCAGGATACCGCCTATATGGTCGGTTGGTAATATAATAAAAATTAATATATTATAATAAGAGAGATTTCTAGATTTGAAATAGTAAAGGTGGATCCCCTAATCCCAGCATTTTATTTTTAATCTAGGGAAATGATGAAACACAATATTCACGAGTTTAATAATTGATTTTCTTTATATAATGGGTAATACTTTAGACTTGTTTATTGAATCTTAAGCTTAATACTTCTTATTACCTGATCACCAATAAGATTGATGTGGTAAACTTAAAATGAACTTGGAAAAGGGATTTTAGGTTTCAGCCTTAGATTCAATAGCTCACGATCTCACCCTATGATAGATTTCCTTTAGAGGAGATTTCCTTCCAGGATAGACATATACCTGTCGGGCGTGGGTAGACACAATTAGAACTTGAACTTATTGAATTCGGGTAAATTGGTTAACATAATATATAGTTAATTGGGTTACTTTGGGTGTTTGCATCTGACCATCGATAGAGGCTTTTGCATATCTTCGTGTTCCGAGTTAAAAATTAATTTATTACACATATATAAAAGAATCGATTCATCATTAGAATAATATTGTGTGGAATCACAACCCTATATGTTTGATTTATTTATTAATAATTTCCTTTCTTTTATATTTATTTATTTATTTAGCAAATCCATATTCAACTAACCAATCAAGCAATCATTCCCTTCTCCCCTCAATTAGATACCTGTAAATATTTAGCATCAATAATTAATAACAACAATAGAAATTAAGTCCTCGTGGGATTGATATTTTTATACTACTTAAGTGATACGTGCACTTGCGTTACGTGTGTGTTTACCACTGATCAAGTTTTTACCGCCGTTGTCAGGGACTTATTTTTATTGCGTTATTAATTTTGAAGCTATTTACTTTACTTGCATCTAATTTTCTTTATTTTTTTTGTAATTTTTATTTCTTTCTTTTATTTTCAGGTGGTTGAAATGGATCATTATTGGGCGATAGAAGCATTAGGAGCTTTAAAAGCTGAAGATACACCCAAATCAGGGACTAGCAGACCGATTTTCTGAGGGTTGTTGTCTAGCCCAACAACTATCCATGGATGTCAGAGAGAAATAACATAACATTTACTCAACCATTCAGAGATGTGAGATATGTGATGGTAACCACCATAGCGATCATTGCGAGTACAATTACAATTCATGGTGGAAGAACTATCTAAGACCTTATAAAATAAACCATCATATTTCACTGAACCATATTTGCCATCTTATCCACCATCAACCTACGATCTTCGAGAACCAGAACCATCAGTGGAAAGACAGTTGATGAACAGGCTCGAGAAACGGGAAGCTAAACTTGATGCAATGTTTCTAAGCCAAATAAAAACCTTACATAGGCTGGTAAATGAATTGAGACAATTAATCAACAACCAGAACTATATACCTCACATAGTAAATTTAGATAACACTGATGAAGCCTTTGAGTACCAAGAGTTTCATGATGACACCTTAAAAAGTGAGGAGACTGAGGTAGAGGTATCAGTTCAGGAGCCTGAATAAGCAGAATCTCAACTTGATCTTGATCATTCCTCGGTCTCTGAGGAGGAACAAGTAGCAGAACTGTCTGTACCAACCACACCAACAAATAAGGATGAAACTTTGCACTCTCAAAATGAATATCTTGGAGCATACATTGCACAAATTTTTGATAAAGAGCTGAACGAGGAAATGCCAAAATGCATCTGTGAAGAAATAGTGGTTCAAGATGATGAACAAAAGGATAGCAAGTGTCTGACTACATTGAAAATCTCACGACTTCGGGAGAAACATCACTGTATGGGGGATTACACATCGAGGACACCGCCTAGAAGCTTGACAGAATGGAACAACCATTCAAAGTCAAGCAACATACGAGACCTCCTGATTTATTTACATTTCTTTTGCAGACCACTGCTGCAAAAAAGTTAAAAAATGTGGAACAAGCACTGAATGAGACAAAAATATTTCGGTCACTTCATCGTTGGAAGAGAACTTTCAAAAGCAACGCTCATGGGATTGTCCTCAATCGGACATCCAACCACGCTGAAACCTCCTTGACGGAAGGACTTCAGTCATGTCTGACTGAAGAAGAATAATTTAGCGCTAGCAGAGAGGCAACCCATGTAAAATTCTTATTTTCATTTAAATTTTTATTTTTGTATTTTGTGTACACATGTTGTAGCAATTTTAATTTTGTGTGTTATTTTTGCAGGAAAAACACAGATGGAGCACTTAAAGCAGAGCAAGCTAGTAAAAATGAGGATATCACAGAATAAAGTTTGAAAAAATTATGAAGTTATAAAGTCAATTCAGTAGAGACGGCGGAGTAAGGAGTCAACTCTTGATACGCGTCCTAGTGGATATATTCGTCAAATGACTCATTTTTATTAAAAAAAATCAAATTGCGTCGCAACTCGTAAAACACATGTTTCGTGACGCGCTGACCTAACATGATCACCCCTATTTTTTTAGGGCGTCGCATCGCGACGCAAAACAAACTACTAGTCCCGACGCGAACGTGATTTCAGGCCACAAAACAACAGCTGCCAGTCATCTTATTCACAACTCATCTCCATTTTCTTCATTTTCTCTCAACTTCCTCCACAAATCCATCCATCAATTCATCAAAATCCCTCAACCAAATTCATTAAAACCCACTAAAACACTTCCCCTACACAAAATCCATCCACCAATTCAAATACCCAACCCTTCATTTCGTGTTTAAGTTTGAATTTGAGGAAGAACAACTCACCAAATCACTTCCCCAACTCACGCATCCTCCATTGCGTGTGAACCTCTCAGATTTAGGGATTCAAGCTCGTGATTTGGGTACCTTCGTTCCTTTTATCTTCAAATTTTTTTTATTGTTCGCCAATTTTTGAAAAAAAAGTGTGTGTTTGCTGTTAAAAATTTGGAATTGTGGGCGTGTGTTTGTGGAAATTGCTATTGGTAAATTCGTAGAATTTGGGGGTGAAGTTTTTACGGTTGTGGAATAAATTGTGAAGTATTAGTGTTATGGTGAAATTTGGAATTCTTGAAAATTAGGGGAGACTTTGTCGGAATTTTTGTAAAAATTTAAAATTGAAAATGGCCCATAAGAGAACGCAAACCTCAACGGCTGTTGGATTGAGTTACGATGCAATAAAATTTATGTCTGCAGCCGCTGTGCGTCAGTATGAAAAAGGGATGAGACAAATAATCTCGATTATGGAGAGGGATTTTGACATTAACCTCGGACAGTTTCCCTTGATAGATAGAATTATAGCCACCAGACACTGGCATAAGCTTTTCCAACAGCCTAACTTAGCCTGTATACTAGTTGTTCGTGAGTTCTACGCCAATACTTACGAGCATCAGGCGTACCTGGTGTTAGTTAAAGGTCAACATGTGACGTTTGATAGATCCAAAATTAATAGGTATTATGGGTTTCCCGATATGGAAGTTGATGATTATACAGCAGCCATGGAGCATCTAGATATGACTTATCTAAAACAAACACTTTGCATCCTCAATGCTATATGGATATGAGTAGCAGTGGGGAATATTTGAAGATGAGCTCACGATATGGTTTTATTTCATAACCCGCACATTGCTGCCAGTCACCCATATTACAAATGTAACCAAAGAACGGATGATCCGGTTATATTCTCTACTGGAGGGACTTACCATTGATGTTGGTGGGTTGATATCAACCAATATAGTTTGGGCAGCATGTTCTACACAAACCGACCTACTGTACTGTAGCTTAATTACAAACCTATACACACTGGCCCGGGTGCCCGTGGACCCTAAGAAAGAAACGATGCAGCCACCCACTACATTGACCACTAGAATTATCCAACAACTCTGAGCAGAGAGGCCTGCATAGGCTAGTTCCTTATCAGCACCTGTACAGCCACAACATCAACCCTGACCAGCGCAACGACCATCTCGATCTCGCACTATATCACAACGCGTAAATCAGTTGGAATCTCGGGTCGACTACATTGCTCAACTGCTTCAGCGAATGATACACCGTCAGAGATTGAGTGATGATCTGATTCCATCCTATCCAGGAGACGACAGTGACGACAACGAGGCTAAGGAATGATTAAACCACGATACCATTATTCCTTTATCTTTCTTTTGATTTGTAATGCAGTAGGGACAATGCTAGGTTTAGGTTTGGGGGTGAGGTTGTGTATTTTTATCTGTTTTCTCCGTTATTTTTTTATTTCCTGTATGTTTTTATTCCCTGTATGTCGTCTGTTTTGCATGTTTGAGTTTTTTAATTTTTGCTTGCTTTATTCAAAAATGCCAAAAAAAGTCTAATGATGAGATTGTTTGTCTTAGTAAAACTTCTAGGAAAAAATAAATGCTAATTTCACTTTCATCCTAACTTTGAGCCTAATATCTAGGTCAGACTCATATGCACTAAAAAATAGTTCTGTAGCAGTTTGATAATAAAGAATTGACAAAGTGACTAGTTGAAATAATCACAGGTTGATGAATGACTGTTTGCCTGATTATCTGTTTCTGTCTATATTTATATATGATGTGCGATATGATGATGAAAAAAAAGTTGTTGAATAAAAATTGACCAAGTTCTTACTTAGTAACCGGGCGTCTTGCCTCAGTAAACAGTGACTGTTCGCGTTAAACGGTATGGCTTGAGTTAGTTAATAAATAAAGATTCTCCTTAGTAACCGGACGTCTTACCTCAGTAAGTAGAGATTGTTCGCGTCAAATGATAGAACTTTTAACATCTGAGATCTGAGTAATTAAGTCCGTATGGGTTTTTAACACCTAGTTCCCTAAAGCCAACTGGTTTGGGATTCACTGGCCCAAAGCTCACTACAAGGATTGAAGATGTTATATATAAAAAAAATCACATACCTCACTTTGTGCATATTGTAGCATAAATAATAATTTTAGATAGTCAGGTTGGTATGACCCATTAACTATTGAGAATTAAGACAAACTCACCTAGTTAATAACTTAGAATCGAAGCTATTTGCAGAACTATTCACACACTCAGAGTCTGATTTAGATACTACAGGGATTGAAGATGTTATATATAAAAAAAATCACATACCTCACTTTGTGAATATTGTAGAATAAATAATAATTTTAGATAGTTAGGTTGGTATGACCCATTAACTACTGAGAATTGAGACATACTCACCTAGTTAATAACTTAGGATCGAAGCTATTTGCAGAGCTATTCACACACACACACACTCAGAGTCTGATTTAGATACTTTGTTCAAAGGAAAGGATTTTAGTTGTTGTATGCATTTTGAAGGTTCATTTAACTTTGTTGCTAGACATTCTCTAAGGACATTGTATATATATCATTTATTTTCATTTTATTTATTTCTTTTATTTTTATGTGTGATTGCATGTGCATTTAATTGACGTTTGTGGGTATCGTCGTTGTAAGCCCTCACGAGACTACAACTCGTCCACTAGGGACACCTAGTGGTTTAAAGGCTTGTTTCATAAGCTAAATGACATCGTGATCCCTACGAAAGTGGCTTAGTTTAATTTAGTTTTAATTGTTTATTTCATTTTGTTTTGTTTGTTTTGCTCGAGGACAAGTAAAATGTTAGGTTTGGGGGTGTGATGAGTGGAAAATATATCACTATTTACCGCCCATTTGACCTAATATTTTATATGATTTCTCGGGTTTTATGAATATTTTCATGTGTTTTTGTGTGTTTTTCAGATAAATAAAGTTTTGGGACTCAACAGAATCAACTCGGGGCTAAAACGGTGAAAAACAGACAAAAAAAGGCAAAAATGGAAATTCACATCACAACACGCCTCATTTACTATGCTGCCGACACGCGTCATCGCCACTTCATCATGACATCATCCAATAATTCAATTGCCAACACATCATCACTTACATCATCATGACGTCAGCATAATAATTGAGTCTGCCGCCAGCCGCGAGTCAACATCTCGTCAAAGTAACGTACACTTGTTAGAAATCAACGCGCGTAGCGACGCGCATGGCTGAATTTTGCCTATAAATAGAAGCTGATTTCATTTTCCAAATTCATACTTTCCTTTAGGTTCTTAATAAGGATCTAAAGATTGTATCTTGTTTATATTTATTTTTAGTATTTTAATTACGTATTTTTATTTTTATTAGTAATAGTAGTTTATTTACTTTATATTTCTTTTATGTTTTGTAGTTAAATTTCTACAGGGGGAAGGGTGAAGCTTTTATTATGATTATTTAGACTAATCTCCCTTAAATTATAATATATAAATTATCTTAAAACTCGACCTAATTGGATACTGCCTTTATGGTCGGTTGGACATAATTAAATTAATTTTAACCTGACTTAATTGGATACTGCCTTTATGGTCGGATGGAATTAATTATCAAATGACTTAATCAGGATACCGCCTATATGGTCGGTCGGTAATAAAATACAAATTTATATATTATAATAAGAGAGATTTCTAGATTTCTATATAAATATATATATTAAACATGAATCAACATTCAAATACTCATCACATGGGTTACTTACCTGACCTCGTGAGCGCTCCAAGTCCTAGTGAAGTCTGCCAAAACAAATAGCGAAATACTGTCAGAATCGCGATTTATGGTATTCTCGACTTAACTATGACAAAATTCTGGATCTTACCAGAATAACCAAATCAAGTTCGATTTCAATACTTTTAGTTCCATTACTCTTAAAATATCATTATAAACTATTCCAAACCACTAATTCACTTAAATCTCCGGTTTAAGCGTTTTTAGAAAATCTTCCGAAAAAGTTCCGTAAACGCTAAGGAAGGGTCCCAAACCCTCCGAACCTATCCGGATTTATCCAAACATGTTTTTAATATCATATATAACTCATAACTATCATTAAAATCAAGAAACATCATTATACCCAAAAACCCTATTTTATCGGAAACTTATATATTCTATCGGATTGACCAAACTCATTCTGATTTCACATGGATTCTATCAAAAGTACATATTCAATATACTTATGTGCAAACAATTTAATTTATATCATTACGCTACTCTACGAAGCTACTAGATACATCCGAATATCTAGCGGAAAATTCAAAATTTGCGAATTTTTACCATGAGGTCTTATCGAGATTTTGAGGTCATATACGGACTCCAAACAATCGCACGAACACGCTGGAATCGATGGAATTCTGATCAAAACTATTGTTTACCGTGGGTCACTATTCATCTAAATCTTGCTCTCTCATTTCACGTGCAACCTAGTACAGATCCGAAAAATCGTCACTACCATCTTGTAGTACTCTCAGAGAGCTTTGATTTGGCGGGTGGCTCGGGCCGTGAAACAAAGCGAAGAGCCGGGATCGTGAAACCCATTCATGTGCGTGTCTCTCATCTTTTCTGCTATTGCCGGCGTCCAAGGGGCTGCCGCCGGCCACTATAAGGCGGAGGGGTGGCTGGCGCACCCCTCTAGTCGATCGCGCCGGCCGGCGTTGGCCAGCAGGTTGTCAGTTCAACCAGCAATGGCAAATGAAGACTTTGAGGGTTGGGGGTCGAGTGGGTGATTAGGGTAGCTTTTGATTTCTTTGCAATTTTTGAAAATTTAGGGTATATATAATAAAGTTTCTGAAATTACATTCAGACCCCTGAAAATTACAATTAGCTCTCTGACATTGAATATTCTCGAAAATTAATAATTATGAAGCTCTTCTGATACAAATTTTGAACAGTGTTCAACGTGAAAGTTGTTCGTCTTGAAAAAACAAGTTTGATGGTTAATAATCAGCTCAATCGGAGTTCGTTTGAAAGTTTTATAGCCGAAACAAGAATCTATTTCGCGTAGAACTATGTAAACAGGAATCGCGTAACCGGTTCTCGAAACCACGTGTTTTCCAACGCGATGAAACTTCAATTAAAAATATTCCCACCTATTTTCCAGCATATGAAGTCTAATTTTCGAATACCCTCACTTTCCAAATCTTTCACTTTAATTCGAAAACTTTCTCGTACTGTTCCGAAAAAACCCGGGATATTACAATAAAAATAGTAAAGATATTCACGCAAATAGTAATAATTATTATATCATTATTAAAAAATGGCATAAATCCGATTGAGATGGTGCCCACGATATCTTATGGATAGATAAGGTGATAATTTTCTATACCCATTGATTGGCATCACGATTCAAATAAAGGTAAAATCTTTGTGGACCTACACAGAGATCGCAAGGTTGATACGTTAGAGACAGAAAAAATGATAATTTTTTTACCTGCTGATTAAATGTGACAGATACAGATATTGATATTGATATACCATACTCGGCTCGTTGTTTTCCCTAATCATCATCATCTCGAAAATGAATGATATTTTGTATAATTGTTTTTTAAAATATTTCCTAGTGGCAAACCAGGAGATATCATGGTAATAAAATTATATTTCTTAGAAATTATGAAAATCCATCTAATAATTAGATTATTGTATGTGTTTGAATCCACGATTAAGGGAGCATTAGATATTTGTGTTCGTCATTTTCTAGATTGATGTACTTTAATATTAGGTGGAAATTATAGAATATATAGCTTGTAATTAAGTTTAAATGTTATGTTAATTCTAAAATGATCTATTTATTATGATGATTTTTTACTATTTTTTTCCAGTAAAAACAATTGTCAAATTCCGGAAGAAATACCGACGATTATTACAAAAATGTCACTTAAAAAATTAGTGACTCATTGATGAGAACCCAACAGGAATGAAGCCCGTGAAACTCACAAAAAATTGTTATGAACGCCCAAAAAAGCAACAAGGATGATGAATGGGCTCCTTGAAGATCGATGTTTCAAGAATCCCGCTTGTAAGATGACACCACAATAGTTGCAAATTGTAATGATAGAAAATTTTAATAGCTCAATCAAGGTTGTAATTTGTTGATTTAGATAAAATATTCTGAGCATTAGCGGAAATTTAAGGACGATTTAGTAGGCCAAATCTTAGATTGAAAAACCTAATTAATATTGTACTATAAGTGGGCCTTAATCAACAATTTAGTAAAATTAGCCCAACTTGAGCCCAAAACCTAGTTTTAAACTCTAGAAAGACCTACAAAATTCATAAGAAAACAAAATAAAATTGAAAGAACCAAAACCATCCTTTACCCTCCATTTGGCCGAAAATAGAGAAGAAGCAAGCGTGTAATTGTTATTTTTACTTACAAAATTTCAAGATAACCAAGATTAACCCATCACAAATCAAGTTGAGAAAGAAGGAAAGGAAGCTTGAGGAACTTAGTAGTGAAGAAGGATTGAATACAAGGTAAGGGAAACTTGACCCAAATCTTGATTTGTTGAATTTTGATGATTTGATGATTGTGTTATGTTGTTAGCATGAGATTGATGATGATTGGTTGATTGTTGGGTTAAGAAAGTGGTGCTAGTAAGGAAACCCCCATATTATAAAATCATTAAGCATGAAATTAAGTTGAAGTATATGGGATGGTTATGAAATAGTGTTAGAGGATGTAGTTAATGATATTTTGTGTGTTTATTATAGTTAAGGCTTGAGTAGGGTTGTGTAAGCTTGGAATGGTGAGGGAGTGATTTAAGCCCTGAGAAACAGTGTTGCGTCGCGATGCGCACACCCAGAGTCATGACGCGAACTGGGAATTTGCCTATAGTGTTGTTATGGAATTTGAGAGTCGCGACGCCGAAGGACTCGCATCGCGACGCGTAAAAAAGATGGGACATACTACCTCGACCCTATTTCGTGGGAGTCGCAATGCGTGGGGGAGTCACGACGCCCAACCCTTGCGTTGCGACGCGAAAAATTAAAGGTTGCTTACTGCCTCACCTGATGGGGTGAGTGTCGTAACGCAATAAGCAGTGTCGCGAAGCGTGACCATAAATCTCAGGATCAAATTTTATCAATTCCAGTTTTACCCAAAAAGGTTTAGGGGCCACTTTAAGGGTTTCGTATGAGTGTATGAACACCCAATAAGTCATGTCGCGAGCATAGAACATTAACCATGTATTGCGTATGTATTATCTACTTATGACAAGGAAACTAATAATTTATTTGACATTAGATTGACGTCAAGACGTTCGGAGATCACGAAAGCCAAGAGCCACACCAGACTTTCTGTAACACTATGAGTGGATTATTTATTTTGAGTTTTTATATTTTGAAATAGAGAGTTTATTTTCTTGATTATTAAAGAGTTTTATCAAAAGTTTATCAAAACATCGATTTATGATGACTTGAAATATTTGTTGATAAAAATAATCTCAAACTGTGATTTCATGATTTCATAAGCATGGGGAAAAACTCACCTCAGGTATAACTTATGGAATTGACGGACACATCATGTGCACATGGAGAGTAAGACTAGGGGGACCGCGACACATAACATCTTTGGATCCTAGATTTCTGAGCTAGGGTGATGGAGATACGTAACGCCCCTAGGCCTGTGATTCAGGGATATGAGAGTGGCATGCATTGGGGGACGGCGATACATAATGTCCCAATGGCATAGGTTTGCAAACCTGGTTCAAGATCAGTGGGGGACGGTGAAACGTAATGCCCAAAGACCACAAGTTTAGGCGTATAGGGGACGGCGATACGTAAAACCCCCATGTGTCAAAGTTTTACAAATCTTCAGAGGTATTTAGACCAATGACTTTATGAAATATTTTTCTTAAATAATTTGAAAGAGAGGCATAATTTAAATTTTATAAATTAAAAAGACAGTTACTTGTTGCGAGATTTCCACAAGAGTATTTCTAACATTGTTTTATGGTTTTTAGAGCTCCGCTCATTGAGTTCCTTCGGACTCACCCCCCCCCCCCCACATTATATTTTTGCACGTCCTTTTGATGGTGAGACACAATTATCTTCTGGAGACAGAGATCGGGGACAAAAGTAATGTTGCAGTTGTTGGGGTTTTAGAGCGAGCGCAGCGGAAGCTCGCGGTTCAGGCATAATCGTAACTTTAAAAAAATTTTAAAATTACCAAATAAATTATTAAATATCCAATATGAATAATTCATTCATATTTCACCTAACCATATTTATTCAATATCAAATAATGACATAAATAGGTTAGAAACATCGCGAAACTTTTACGAAAATATTTTTCCGTAAAATGGCATAAAACGTGTTTTTATCTGAACCGACTAACCAATACACATAAGGGCTGCCCAGTTCAGCACCAATAGTACTTAGGCGGTTCATGTTGGGTTTTCTAGGTCAAACCAAGATCAAATTAAGCAATGAAATATGTGAATACAACAAAGTAAGATGGCGGAAATACTCACTTTGATCAGCTAAGTGGATGTGTAGACAACAAAATTCCTCCTCCAACTTTCGGCCAAGGTGTCCTTTGTGTTGATCTTCAAGCTCCAAGCTTTGAGTGTTGATTCCAAGCTCAAGGATTGATTTCCCTATCACCTTTGAATGACTCCTTGTGTGTGCTAGCACTTGTGATTTTTGAATCAAAAATCAAAGGAGATTAACCCTAGGTTCACGCAGAAAATGGAGAGAAAAAGGAGAAGGCCATTCGTCCATGGTGAGAAAAAGAGAGAGAGAGGTGTTGTGTTTTTGTTTTCTAAAAACTAATACCAAAAGTCTCACAAAGTTTTGGTATATGCTTTTCCAAAAAGAAAAACAAACATTTAGAGGGAAATTGGCATTAATGGCCTCAACTACTCCCATCAATCAAAAAATGACTTGTATCACATCACTCAAAGTTGATGTGACTTCCATCACAAAAGGTGACTTGCGATGTGACTTGTGGGCCCTACTTTAATTCAAAATCTGAGTGGGCCCGCAAACACATTCCGGGCTCGGGTTCGTTAATTCCGAATTAACGAATTTTCCATTGTGACGTAATTAAATCAAATTTAATTAAATAATTATGCCTAGCAAAATTACTATTCACGTCGCTAATGAATTAATTTTAAATTAATTTGTTCTCCCGAATTAAAATCCAATTTTAATTTCGCGTCGAAATCTAATTTCGTTTAATATATCGAATATATTATTTTATCGATTAATTCCAAATTAATCGTTCTCTCTCTTTAAATAGTATTTTATCCCAGATAAAATATCTCTGTAATTAATCATAGATTAATTTTCTCTCTCTACCAATTAATCCTAGATTAATTATGTTCGAGTCATACGTCATCGGTGAATCTTCGGGAAGCGACCCATGAGATCCCTAGATATGTTGGCAGTAAATCCGGTCGTCGAACTATCCAAACACGTACGTACCTAGTACTACATTTTTACCGTTTTACGAGACATGGTTGGCTTCTAGCAAAGCACCGTGCCTACCCAATTCCCCAGAAATATTCTTAAAGGAATATATAATCTGTATTAGGCGTAGTATTCGTAGTATTGCGTATTACGATCCAGTATCGGATGTCACATGCAATTCCTGGGGCTGGAATTGTGTATGCCCCGTACGAAGCATATATCGGATCTCTGGTAACTAGTCTCTATAATCGGATAATCATGACCTAGTCATATTATCCCGATGACTGCAGTACTAAAGAGTACTAGTTCTGTATCCTGTGTGATCATCATCTCCATATGACTGGAGTGATACTTCCATCTTGACATCACATCCAATACACTACGATTCTCAGTATACACAGAAGAGGCGTACACAGAACCTGTTAAAGTCCCGGACGACCAAAACCAAAGTATATTGATTGTCGCAAGTATTAGCGATGCAAGTCTCCGGTTAAGACCAAATACACCTACCTTGATTCGGACTCCCATAGACACATAGTCATACTACCAATGGGATTCCGAGGGGTCTATCCAGAGCGAAGCTGTTTCCGTACCATCGGTAAACACAACCTCCTATTACACTTGCATGAGTATCCAATACCCAAATATATGAGAACTGTGTCGTTATGCTCCCATAACACGCACAAGTGCAATACTAGTCTATTCCACATTATCGATGTCCAATCTCGATAATAGTACGACTAGGGATATTTTAATGATTAAACCTTAGTGGATTAATAATGTCTCATATCTTATTAATCCGGAACTAATCATATGGACTTTTATCATTTATATATCCCGGTAATCTAAATACAAATGATAAAAGAGTAATTTCCTTTGTCACATAGTTAATTTGTACAACAACACCATGTTCTGTACAAATAGTGATGATATGGGTCATAGTTGTCCAACAATCTCCCACTTGGCCTATAGCCAATCACTCAAGTGTCATACACTTGAACTATGTACGGGTCGCTCAAACTTCTGCTGAGAAACTACTTTCGTCAGCGGATTTGCAATGTTATCATCTTATATGATTTATTCGATCATCACATCGCCACGATGTGTGATCCGACGAATCAGATGAAATAATTGAAGTATATATTTGGATCGTTGATGAGACCATTAATTCTTTAGCCTGTGTTGTAGCCTAGCTCAGCTGCTAACAGAACTACTCCTAATCTAATTAGGGTTATTATAGATCCAAATCGCTTCTATTGCTGCTTCAGCTGCAGTAATATTCCGCTTTTGTTGTTTATTCGGCAACAATATCTTGCTTGGAAGATTTCCAACTCACTGTTCCGTTATTCAAACTATATAGTACCCTTATTACGACTTATAGTCATTTTTGTCGGTTTGGAGACTTGTAGCGGTGAACCCAGTCACTTCAAGCTCTCCTTCTCCATTTATAAGAAAGCATCATTAGTTCGTCTATGATACTTAAGGATGTTCTTAACATCAATCCAGTGACTATCACTTGGATTGCCCTGATTGTGACTCTATATGCTCAAAGCATATGAGACACCAGGTCGCGTACATATATTTCAATGTACGAGTTCTTGGAGGGGGCCAACAACTTTTAAATCTATCCCAGTAGATTTTTATTCCTAGAATAAAGGTTGTCTCTCCCAAGTAGTCTGCGGAGACTTTTTCATGAAAGCCAAGCTTTCACCGATTGTATTATGGGAATATCATTTCCAAGAAATGATATATCATCATTTTATAGGACAATCATTGTCAGTGCGCTCCCACTAATCTCCTTATATACACAAGAATCATTTTCATTTTGAATTAAATCATATACCATTATGATTACATCAAAACGATAGTTCCAAGAACGCAGTGCTTGCTACAATCCATAAATGGATCGAATTAACTTGCAAACCTTGTTTGCTCGTTTCAGTACCGCAAAACCTTCAGGATGTTGTAAACATCCTCCAAAAGGTTTCCGTTTAAGGAAAGCGGTTTTGACGTTGATCTACCATATTTCATAAATGAAACATGCAGCATTAGCAAGCATTATCCAAATGGATTTAATCATGGCAACGAGTAAAAGGTTTCCTCATAATCGACACAATGTTGATAACGATACATTTTCGCTACAAGCCTAGCTTTGTACGTTGGTATGTTGCCATCCATGTTTGTCTTCCTTGAAGACTTATATAGTACCAATAGGCACAATGCCTTCCGGTACTTCAACTAGTGTCCAAACTTGGTTGGTATACATGGAATCCATTTCGGACTTCATGGCACTTTGCCATAATATGGAGTCGATACCTTGTATCACTTCCTCATACGTATCCGGTTCGTGTTCCTCAATAAGATTGACATCTTTATGAGGTGAGATCAGAAACCCATACCTCCCAGATTGTTTTCTGACTCTCTCCGACTTACGCGGTTCTTGTGTATTCAAAGTTTGTGGTATAATTTCATCCCTGATGAACTGTTTATGTTCCGTTAAGGAATCGGTGCCTGGAACAGTATTACTCCGATTTTCATCGAGTTTTACTTTCCTCCCATTTACCACTGCATATAGGTATTCCTTTTAGGAAACCCGCATGGCGAGCAACAATTAAATTGTTCTCTTATGAGTTGTATAAGTACTATACTTTGGTTTCCCTAGGATAACCCACAAATTGAGGTGACTCATAATTAACCTTACTATGTCCAATAAAGTTCGGTTTCTCTGTTCGGACACACCATCAAATTGAGGTGTTCCATGAAGAGTCCATATTGAAAGAATAATATACTCTTTCAAGTAATTGAGAAACTTATTGCTTAACTATTTTCATCACGGTACAATCGTGATGTTTTAATACTTTTGCCGGTCTGTTTTATACTTCGTGTCGAAACTCTTTGAATTTATCAAAAGTTTCCAATTTATGTTTCACAAGAAACACATAACCATAACGCGATGCCACATCCGTAAAGGTTATGAAGTGTTCATATCCACCTGTAGCCTAGCTATATATGGGCCACTTACGTCACTATGAACGAGGGCTAATAGATCGGTGGCACTTGTACTTTTACCAAGTAAAATGTGTTTTAGGCACTTTGCCTAATAAACTAGATTCGTAGACTTCATTTGATTAGAATCAAATCCGTCCTAGTACCCACTCTTCGAAAGTATGGATATACGAGTCTTGTTAATGTGTCCCAGACAACAATGCCACAAATAAGTCTCAACTGATTAAATCAGTTTGAGCTATTTGTTTGTCATGTAATACGTTTGAGATTCATTTATATTCAAAATATAAATATTGTTATTCACATCTAATGTGCTTAACTCAATATCATCTTTATAAAATAAAACACTTAGTGTTCTAGAATATAAAGGTATACCCGCACTGGGTTAAACTAAGATATAGAGATAATTTTTTCTAATCAAACTAGGTACATTATAACAGTTTCCTAATTTAAGTACATACCCGAAAGGTAGTTCCTAAAATTAGGTTTCTACAGTTTTTTTTAAAGAAGGTTTCTACTGTTGAAATAGCGACTTTCGTCCCGTTTTCGACTCGTAGGTCGATCTCAATTGAAGTCAGTCTCCTGCTAATCAGCAGATTCTGCACATCAGTACATATTTATGTACAACACTTAGTATCAAAAATCCAATTTTGAAACTAGTAGCGAACATGTTTATGACAAACATATTTGAAGCCGGAGCATTGCCCCACCTTCACTTCCTTCATGTCTGCCATGTCAATACGGCAGTTAGACCCGGCCACGGTTCCGGTTCGGAACCGGAACCGGAACCGAACCGGTTGGAACCGGAAGGTTCCGGTTCCGGTTCTGGAACCGAACCGGTGGAACGGTTCCACCGGTTCGAACGGTTCCGGTTGGAATCGTAGGGTTCCAACAGGAACCCTACGCCCCCAACGGCTAGTAGCCGTTGGGGGTCCGGTTCCAATCGGTTCGGTTCCGGTTCTGGAACCGAACCGGTCCGAACCGGTGGAACCGTACGGTTCCACCGGTTCGGACGGTTCCAACAGGAACCCTACGCCCCCAAGGGCAGGGAGCCGTTTGGCTCCCTGCCCAAATAAAAAAATTATTTTTATTATATAAAATATAAATTACTAATGTACCCCTAATAACGGTAATAAAACGGTTATATTTAGTGGCATTTTTTGTATCAAAAAAAATTCTAAAATTCTATAAATAGGATTCATTTTTCATAATTTCATCACACCAAATTCTCAACTCTCTCATTTTCTATAATTCTCTTATTCTCAATCTTACTTCAATACAATTCTCTTATAATCTTATATTCTATTCTCAATCTCAATTCATTTAGTTGTTAATTTGTTATCATTCGCATCGCAATTATTCAATTTTCTTATTTTTCTTCCTAATTTCTCAAACGAAAAATGGCAAGCTCATCTGAGAACATAATGTCAAATATGCCAACCCAAGAGAGCGGCCCTAGTGTCAGTGCACAATCACGAAGAAGAGGAGTTAAGGCTCGGTCCTCGGATATTTTCAAAATTCATTTTACTTTGGAACGCCTAGAAGATGGTTCACAACGAGCAATTTGCAACTATTGTGGGGTTATCTATAAATTTTCTGGTGGATACGGTAATATGATCAAGCACATGGAAAAACATCATCCGGTTGAATTTGGCATTGATACGACGCAGACTCAAATGGCCAGGTACGCATCATTTAGTAGAGGTACGAGTAGTGTAGATTTATTTAAATATTCTGATGCAAAAAATAGAGAAGAATTTGCGAAATTAACTTGTATGGCACATCTTTCTTAAAGCTTTGGTGAAAAACTTCATCTTTCTAATTACGTGCATAATGCTTTAAACCCTGCTGCATGTAGAATGACTCGAAACACAACAAAACGTCATATTTTCAAATTATATAAAGATGGTAAAATTATTTTAAATGAAATATTTAAAGAGATGAAAGGTTGTATTTCTATATGTTCTGATATTTGGAGTGACCATTGGCAAACACACTCATACATGGGTGTGACTTGTCATTGGATTGATGCTTCATTTACCATGCAAAAAAGACTTATTGCATTTAGAGTTTTTGATGACCCACATACTGCACATAATATTTATAGAATGATCAAGGTAATTTTTGATGAATATGGTTTAGTAGAAAAAAATTTAACAATTGGATTTGATAATGCATCTGCAAATACTACATCCATTCATGATTTAAAATCCTTATGTGAACCAAATTTAGGGGATCGATTTTTTCATATTCGTTGTACATGTCATGTCCTTAACATATGTGTGCAAGACGGACTAAAATATTATCACCTTTCCTTGATCCAATTAAAACGGCACTTAACTGTATTTGGTCATATTCTCAAGTTAGGAGAGAATGGACCAAGTTTTGTAAAATAAATGGTATTAAACCGATTAAATTTTCAAGAGATGTTCCAACACGTTGGAATTCTACTTATTTTCTTTTATGTCAAGCATTTCAAAACAAAGATGCATTATGTAGTTTTTTTTCTCAACATGTTCAAAATATCACACTTTATCCTAGTCAATGGGATATTTGTGAAAAAAATTTAGATATTTTAAGAGTTTTTAATGATGCTACTTTAGTTTTTAGCGGTGTTTATTATCCTACAGCACATTTATTTCTTCTTGAGAGTTTGAATATTGTTGGCAGTCTCGATGAGCATGTTGACAGTGACGACCCTAATGATATTGTTTTGCTCGAAGCCATTACTGCTATGAAGGCAGCACCTATTTCCACCGCTGCGGTTGAGCAAGCCTTCAGCTTGAGAGGTAATATATTGGAAGCTAGGCGATCTTCATTACATCCAAGCACTCTAGAAGCAACAGCTTGTGTAGATAATTGGACTCGAGCTTATCTGAGACAACAAGAAGATGCCCTCGATGATTTTGAAGATTTGTTCGATAATGCTTCTGCAACAAGTGCAAGCGGAACCGGAGCCGAAGGATCAACTGATAATGATGATTGATTATTGTAAAATTATAATTTACAAAGGGGATATGTCTAAAACTTGTAATGGATCTACATTAGCTTTGATTCCTCTCACCCTTGGAGGATACATAGGCAACTTAAATTTTTAAAAATTTAAGCTCAAGCTCTTCAATGTAATAATTTTTTTTAATTATAAAATTAATCTCATTTATTTTAATTAATTTTCAAAAAAAAAAAATCTCTGAACCGAACCGAACCAGAACAGAACCGTTCGGTTCGGGTTCGGTTTAAGGTTCCGGTTTCACACTTGTGGAACCGAAAACCGGCCGGTTAAGTTCGGTTCCGAACCGGAACCGAATCGCCGGCCGGGTCTAACGGCAGTCACACATCCAGTGACCCCGTTTGCCACAGTTTAGGCAGACATATTAGGATATGTCCTTTGTCTTCCCAGAAGACTGTGATCATTTTGCATTTTCCCCTTTTAGAAGCTCTGACTCTGCCTTCTAGAACATAGCCATCAAATCTCCAAGAGTTTACTCTCGGTTCAAAAATTAACTTGCCTCAGCTTTCGGGTAGAGATTATAAGATCAAATCTTTTGTAGTCTCGGCCATATAGGTAATGCTCAGCTAACCTAGCTGATCGATGTCAGCAATCATCTGCGACACCTAGTGCTCGACAGATGTACCCTCTGACATACGCGAGCGAAAGAACTTCTTTTTGCAATTTGTACTTCTAAGATCTAAGAATAGATCTATGAAGATCTTTAATTTCAACATCATGGTATAAGGATCTAATCCTTAATTCTGACGACGGAATTAAAGAGTCATTGCGGTAAGCATAACGGATTGAGCACTAAAGTTACCATCACCATGAGTCTTCCAAAACTCATGCTCCACTTATTTGCTCAACTTCGGGTGTAGGCCCGAGAGGTTGTTCTATCAAATAGAATAACTTCTCAGTTCCCAGGACTTTCCTGAGGTATTATTCCCAATCTGAAAATTAGAGCCGTTTAAAGACATTTTCACCCAGGATTATGTTTTAAACGGTAATCTTTCAGTTATCTTGATTCCAATAGTCCAACTATCTAATCAACGATTTCGAGTACTATTGAATATAATGATTACTATAGTCTAACTATATAATCAACTATAATTTGATTGGTTAAATTCAAATATATCGATTACTATAATCCAATTATATAATCAACTATAAATTGAAGTAGTTTGAATACAGTCCAACTGTTTAATTTAAAACAACAATTAAATATTAGTCCAACTAATATATTTAAATAATGTAGAAAAAATGAAATGAGTGCGTATTGGCAAGTATCTAAACGAAATTGAAAATTTAATACTTGCCTCCCACTATTTTTCGATGAGCCTCTAACCCTCTCTTGAGTACTCGGGAAACCTAGTTTCCTAGTGGGCTAGGATCCCGTTAAATAACACACAACCTTGACTTTGGCCAACAAACTGTATGATATTTAACTAGGTAGATCTCTAAGATCAATTGGATCTCATCCAATTCGTAGATCCAGTAGGTGGACATCCAAGTCTGAAACATATATCCAATATATGCCAATATATCCAATATATTCCCTAACCTTTTTCCTCTGAATCAACTAAGCCTTGGCTTTGGCACAACAAGCTTAATGATTCCAGTTAAGCGGGACCCATTGAGCTTGGAAAACTTCGTAATCGATGTCGATGGACAAGAAGTGATCTTGACTTTGGCCAACAAATCACAACTTGGACAAGACATGCGATATGGAACAAAGCCTTCATGATTCAAACACATCCGCGATGGACAAAGGTCTTGACTTTGGCCAACAAACCAGTGCCAATCTTGGATCTTGAGAATGAATCATTCAATAAAAGGAAAGTGCTTAATATTTATTGAGGGTTTTTCGCACAATTGGCAACCAATTAATTATTCTTGATTAGGTCTCATCATACACCCTTAAACATGCATTCTAAAAGCATAATAAGGCGCGGTAAATAAATTAATAATGATATGCGGATGGATATTTAAAACAACTTGTTCCTAGAACAAATCTCTCCCTTTCATCTCTCGCGCTAGCACTATTCTTACTTCTACCCAATTACATAACACTTTTAAAGAAACCTCATTTACATTGAGGGGAATAGGTGAGAAGAGAAATACAAAGAGTCAAGAGGTAATAGGCTGGACATGCAGGTCTAATTTAATAAATTCTAAATTTATTACAAAAATTTCCAAAATTGCCCTCACCCATCTAATATCCATCTGATATACATTATTCATACATCACATCCATGTATTCACACAAAGCATGTTATCAATAAATCTAATCCAATTAATTAATCTTTGATTAGTGAGCATCCAATGTTCAAACAACGATTTGATTTGCGCGAGTCCATCTCGTTTTAAGAATAAGTACTCAAAGTACGAATTCTTGAATTATATCAAACTACAATATTAAATCCAATTTAATTCGTATTCAATACTAATTCTTTATTTAATTCCAAATTAAATAATTACACTTTATTAATGAGCCTTTGCGACTTAGATTCTAAATCTAATTTTAACGGGTCTCAAAGCCCAATTAACATCCAATGTCAATTTAATTAAAGTCCAATGGGCTTTCAATTAATTTATAAGACATGGGCTTTGGCAACCAAAGCCCAATAAGGAATCACTCTTTGCCAAAAATCAATTTAGGCCCATTAGGCCCAATTAAAATTTTAAAGGCTCATTATATTATATTTGGACTTTATGGAAATGGTTTTAGGCCCAATTGGACCCAACCAATTAACCTAAACCAAACTTGGCCCAACCAAGCCCATTAAGCCCAAATACAACTTTTTATTAGCCCAATTCCAAATTTAGCCCAACTAATTAAATTCCAATATTCCAAATATCATAATTTAATCAATTAAAGTGTATTAGCCATAATTAATTATTAAATCAACATTTCTAAAATACCAATTTACACAATTAATCATGCTTTAATTAACCAACTTATGTCCAACACAAATTGAAGCAAAATCAATCCCAACATGCTCTTAAGCTCTCGTCAATATGGTGATTTTTATTTCAATTTTGATTTCAATCCAATTGAATCACAAACTAATATATCTCATGCATTTTAAACATATCCAATTGTCTAAAATTCAAAAATCACCAAGAGCTAGGGTTCCAATATATTCGGCCAAGCCTCAAATTTGGGGAAAATTAATCCAATTAATTTTTTCTTCAAATTGATCATGCACAACTCAAAGTTAACATATTATAAGCATGCTCAAACAAACAATTTGCCTAAAACATGCTCAAATCAAAAATAACCAAATTAAAGTTCAAGAACCCTAAATTCAATTTCATGCTCAATAACCGCTCTGATATCATTTTTGGGTTTTCTAGGTCAAACCAAGATCAAATTAAGCAATGAAATATGTGAATACAACAAAGTAAGATGGCGGAAATACTCACTTTGATCGGCTAAATGGATGTGTAGACAACAAAAATTCCTCTTCCAACTTCCATCACAAAAGGTGACTTCCGATGTGACTTGTGGGCCCCACTTTAATTCAAAATCTGAGTGGGCCCGCAAACACATTTTGGGCTCGGGTTCGTTAATTCTAAATTAACGAATTTTTCGTTGTGACGTAATTATATCAAATTATGTAAATAATTATGCCTAGCAAAATTACTATTCACATCACTAACGAATTAATTCTAAATTAATTCGTTCTCCCGAATTAAAATCCAATTTTAATTCCGCGTCGAAATCTAATTTCGTTTAATATATCGAATATATTATTTTATTGATTAATTCCAAATTAATCGTTCTCTCTCTTTAAATAGTATTTTATCCCATATAAAATATCTCCGTAATTAATCATAGATTAATTTTTTTCTCTCTACCAATTAATCCTAGATTAATTATGTTCGAGTCATACGTCATCGGTGAATCTTCGGGAAGCGACCCATGAGATCCCTGGATATGTTGGCAGTAAATCCGGTCGTCAGACTATCCGAATATGTACGTACCTAGTACTACAGTTTTACCAATTTACGAGACATGGTTGGCTTCTAGCAAAACATCGTGCCTACCCAATTCTCCAGAAATATTCTTAAAGGAATATATAATCTGTATCAGGCGTATTATTCGTAGTATTGCGTATTACGATCCAGTATCGGATGTCACATGCAAGGCCTGAGGCTGGAATTGTGTTTGCCCCGTATGAAGCATATATCGGATCTCTGGTAACTAGTCTCTATAATCGGATAATCATGACCTAGTCATATTATCCCGATGACTGCAGTACTAAAAAGTACTAGTTCTGTATCCTGCGTGATCATTATCTCCATATGACTGGAGTGATACTTCCATCTTGACATCACACTCAATACACTACGATTCTCAATATACCCAGAAGAGGCGTACACAGAACCTGTTAAAGTCCCAGACGACCAAAACCAAAGTATATTGATTGTCGCAAGTATTAGCGATGCAAGTCTCAGGTTAACACCAAATACACCTACCCTGATTCAGACTTCTATAGACACATAGTCATACTACCAATGGGATTCCGAGGGATCTATCTAGATCGAAGTTGTTTCCGTACCATCGGTAAAGACAACCTCCTATTACACTTCCATGAGTATCCAATACCCAAATATATGAGAACTATGACGTTATACTCCCATAACACGCACAAGTGCAATACTAGTCTATTCCGCATTATCGATGTCCAATCTCGATAATACTATGACTAGGGATATTTTAATGATTAAACCTTAGTGGATTAATATTGTCTAATATCTTATTAATCTGGAACTAATTATATGGACTTTTATCATTTATATATCCCAGTAATCCAATTACAAATGATAAAAGAGCAATTTCCTTTGTCACATTGTTAATTTGTACAATAACACCATGTTCTGTACAAATAGTGATGTTATGGGTCATAATTGTCCAACAGTTCATGGGCTTCCCAAACAGTGACAAATTCACTGTTTGGATAGCGAACACCCGGTAAGCCCGAAACTCACCCAGTAAAGCCATTTTTCGCCGTTTTCACATATTTTAAGTCCGAAATAAATTCCGACAATTGTTCCAAAGCCCAAAACACATCCAATACATTCATACAATATACGTTTCATCGCCAAAATCATAGAAACTCCCGATCTAATTTGGTAATGAAAAATATTATTTTCATGCTTTAAATCCAAATTTCTAAACATTAATCATACTAATACTAACACCAACCAAATCACCACAAATAAAGAACTCAAGAACAATTCTAGGAGTTATAAGAGTGGTCATAACACTCTAGAATGGCAAACAAGTCATCAAATGACAAAAATAAAGAAATATTACACTAATATCATTCAATCTAACTTCACACATGCATTTAGCCTCCAAATCCATCCTCCAAATAAAAAAAACCCCAAAATCAAGAAAGAAAGAAACCATAGAACTATTATAGATGCTTAAGAACAAGAAACAAACTTTCTAAGCTTAAGAATATTAAAGATTACCTTAAAATCTCCAAATTTCCTTAAGTTTTCTCTTTATTTGTTCACTTTATCTCAAGTTTCCTCTCAAGAATAATTTTGGAAGCTCTCTAAAATGGTGGAGGCTTGGCCATGACTAAAAAGAATGAAAGAGAAAATAATTTCCCCTTTATATATGGCTAGGGACGACGAAATTGGAGGAAGTGGTATTTTGGTCTTTTTCAAATTTTATGTAATAAGCCTTAAGTTACTTGTTCAATTTGAACACTTCGAGCTTACAAAAGTCATGCCATTTGTTACCAATAATATCTCACCACTTATCATACAAATTATGACTTATGGATATGATATTTAATTTCTAATTATTTAATTATTTAACAATTAAATAACGAAATAATTAATAAAATTAATATAAATATCTATATATTTTTTTTATTTACATCAAATAACAAAATACATAGATTAATGACATGTGTCAAAATCTCATTTGAAAATTAATTAATATGTATCAAGTCAATTTTTGTATCAAATACAAATACATATTAATTATAAATGACCAAAATCCCCTAATGCATGTATTTTCATTTAACCGATTAAACAATTCGAAATAACTCATTTAATCCGATGAAGTATTATGAATAATCTGTATTATTCATAACGCATTGCCCAAGTGCTCAACGAGTACACTTCATAATGTGTGATTCTCTAAGATTAGATTTATCCGTCACGGAATTCAATTTCGTGTCCATAATTCACCCACGCATGAATTATGACGACCATGGATAATCTCGCTAAACTATGTGTTGGAGTTTCTAGAGGTCCCAAGATCAAAACTCAAGCATGAATCATAAGCGAATACAACGACGGAAGTGCGGAATACTTACATCGAGCGGTTGAGAGACGATTTGGCAACAAAAACAAACTGAAATTCTGCTCACTGCCCACTACTCATGTGCGTGAACTGCAGCAGTTTGTGCTTCTGTTTTGTGCCATTTTGATCAAGAAAAACGAGCTCCAAGCTTCATCAAAACGTTCCATGCTCATGGGTATACTTCCCTTATCACCTTGGCATGATCCCGGAGTGTGCTAGCACTCTTGTTTTGCCACAAAACACACTTGCTTCCCTCCATTTCTTTTGTTATTTTCGGCAGTTCACGCTTCACAAAAACAGAAATGGGTGAGAGAAGAGAGGAGAAGAAGAAGAGGAGAGAGTGGAGGGAAAATGGAGAGTCAGTAGTGTATACGGTTTTGGTGGAACTTTATGCATCAAATG
Organism: Zanthoxylum bungeanum; assembly: GCA_019454045.1. Classification (NCBI taxonomy): domain Eukaryota; kingdom Viridiplantae; phylum Streptophyta; class Magnoliopsida; order Sapindales; family Rutaceae; genus Zanthoxylum; species Zanthoxylum bungeanum. The sequence goes on along the minus strand of SKCR01047862.1, from coordinate 27,460 downwards.
CATTTGAATTTCATTTGAAATTCATTTCACACACATTTGGGTTTAATTCCCAACCACACACATCACCTTTTTAAAAATCCATTAAATAGCCTCACCTACTTACATTGAGAATAGAGACAATATCATCCATATAAAGGTGACTAGATACATCCATCACCTATTCGTGTCAAGTAATGAGACTTCGCGATGTGATTTGCGGATCCTACTCGTTTCAAAATACGAATGTGTTCGCAACACTTTCGGGCTCAATTTCGCTAATTCCGAATTACTGAATTTCCGTCGCGACGAGAACTAAATAATTACGCTAGCGAAATCACTATTCACGTCGCTAACGAATTAATTCTAAATTAATTCGCTCGCCCGAATTAAAATCTAATTTAATTCCGCGTCGAAATCTAATTTCGTTTAATATATCAAATATATTAATTCCTCGATTAATTCCAAATCAATGTTTCTCTCTCTTCAATTGATATTTATCCTAGATAAAGTGTCTCCGAAATTAATCCCAGATTAATTCTCTCTCTCATCATATTAATCCCAGATTAATATAAGTGCGAGTCATACGTCATCGGTGAATCTTTGGGAAGCGACCCATGAGATCCCCGGATATGTTGGCAGTCAAATCGGTCATCGGACTATCCGAACACGTGAGTACCAAGTACTACGTTCTACCGATTTACAAGACAAGGTTGGCTTCTAGCAAAGCACCAAGTCTACCTAATTCTCCGGTCATATTCTTATAAGAATATTAAGATCTGTATCAAGCGTAGTATACCATTGTATTGTGTATATCGGCCCAGTATCGGATAGTCACGTGCTAGGCCTAGGGCTGGATAAGTGTCTGCCCGTACGAAGCACATGTCGGATGTCTGGTAACTAGTCTCTATAATCGGATATACATGACCTTGTCATAATATCCGATGGCCGCGCAGCACTTAAGAGCACTAATACCGTATCCTGCGTGACATCATCTCCACTATGACTGGAGTGATACTTCCGTCTTGACATCACATCCAATACACTACGACTCTCTGATAAACCCAGAAGTGGCGTACGCAGAACCGTTAAAGCCTGTACCACCAAGACCAAAGTCTATCGATTATCGTAAGTATTAGCGATGTAAGTCTCAGGTTAAGACTATACACACCTACCTTGATTTCGGCCTCCCATAGACACATAGTCATAATACCAATGGGATTCCGAAGGGTCTATCCAGAGCGAAGCTGTTTCCCGTACCATCGGTGAAACACGACCTCCTATCGCACTTGCATAAGTCTCCAACACTTATATATATGAGAACTATGCCGTTGTGCCCTCACAACGTGCACAAGTGCAATACTAGCCTATTCCGCATTATCGATGTCCAGTCTCGATAATACTCAGGCTAGGGATATTTAATGATTAATCCTTCGGGGACTGATACTGTCTCATATCATTCTCAGTCCAGGAACTAATCATAGGGACCTCTCTTCATTTATATATATCTATGGTGATCTAATCACAAATGATGAGAGTGCAATTTCCTTGTCACATAGTTAATTTGCTACAACAACACAATGATCTGTGCAAATAGTGACGCTATGGGTCATTTTGTCCAACCATCTCCCACTTGGCACATAGCCAGTCACTCAAGTGTCCCACACCCGAACTATGTACGGTTCGCTCAATTGCTGAGGAAAGGTTTTCGTCAGCGGATTGTTGATTATCGTCTTAACGCAATTTACACGATCATCACATCGCCATGATGTATGATCCGAACGAATCAGATGAATATCGAAGTATATATCTGGATCGTCGATGAGACCTTTAATTCCTTAGCCTGTGCTGACGCCTAGCTCAGCCGCTAACAGAACTATATCTAATCTAATTAGATTTATTTTCGACCAAATGGCTTCTATTGCTGCCTTAGCTGCAGCAATAATCCGCATTTGTTGTTTATTCGGCAACAGTTTCTTGCTCGGAAGATTTCCAGCTCACTGTCCCGTTATTCAAACTTTATAGTACCGCAGTATTTAACTGTTTGGAAACTTGCAGCAGTGATCCCAGTCATTCACTTCAAGTTCTCCTTCTCCATAGATTAAGATAGCATTTAGTTCTCTGAGATACTAACAGATGTTCTTAATTCAATCCAGTGACTATCACTTGGATGACCCGATTGTGACTCCATATGCTCGAAGCGTATGAGACACCAATACAAGTACATTTTAAATGTACAATTTCCCAGAGAGTGTTAACAACTCCAGATCTATTCTAGTAGATCTTTATCCTTGAATAAAGGTTGTTACTCCCCAGAATTCTACGGAGAATTTCTATTGAAAGAATATCCATGAAAGCCAAGCTTTCACCAATTGGTTTATGGGAATTTCATTGTCAGTGCCCTCTCCCACTAACCTCCTTATATACACAAGAATTACTTCGTTTTGAGTGAAAAATCATAAACCATTATGATTATTTCAAAACGTCAGTTCCAAGAACCTTATGCTTGCTTCAATCCAAACATGGATCGAATAACCCGCAAACCTTGTTTGTCAGTATAAAAATCGTCAGGATGTTGTAAGCATCCTCCAAGAGGTTTCCTTTTCAAGAAAGCGATTTTGATCTGTAACTGACACATTTCATAAATGAAATATGCAGTTATCAACAAGCATCTTCAAAATGGATTTACCATGGCAACAGGTAAAAGGATGAATCGTTATTAACACAATGTTGATAACGATACCTTTCCGTTATAAGCCTAGCTTTGTACGTTGGTATGTTGCCTTCCATGTATGTCTTCCTTGAAGACGTTTAATGTACCAATAGGTACAATGCTTGTGGTACAACAACCAGTATCCAAAATAGTTGTTATACATGGAATCCATTTTGGACTCATGGCCACTTTGCCATGAAAGGGAGTTGATACCTTGTATCATTTCCTCGTAGGTAGTCGGTTGGTATTCCTCAATAATATTTACATCTTTATGGGGTTAGATCAGAAACCCATACCCTAGGTTTTTCTGACTCTATTCGATCTACCCAGTTCTTGTGTATACGAAGATTAATGGTACAGATTCATCATTGATGAACTGTTTGTGTTCCATTAGGACTTCGTGCCTTGAACAGTATTACTCCGATTTTCATCGCGTCGAGTATCACTATCCTCACACTGACCACTGCATATCGGTATTCTTCTCAGGAAAACCGCATGGTGAGCAATAATCATATTGTTCTCATGTGAGATTTACAAGTACTATACTTAAGGTTCCCTTAGGATAACCTATATTGGCACTTATCCAATTTGGGCTCTTAGTTTGGTATCATCCAAACGTTATGCCTGGCATACCCAAATTATTAGGAGTAAGAAACCCCGTTTCTTTCCTGTTCATATCTATAATATCTGTCAAACAGATTTATATGGAACCTTATTCTAAATAAGTTTTGCACTGTTAATATATATCATGTTTGAAGGAAATGATAGCTCAGAGCGACTCGTGATAAACCTTATCTGTCCAACAAAATTCAGTTTTTTTTGGTTCGGACACACACCGTCTAACTGAAGTGTCTCGGGAGGAGTCCTCATATGAAAAAATATCGTACTCTTTCATGTATGTTGAAACTTTCTGCTTAAGTATTTTCCATTACGGTCTTACCGTGGCGGAATAATACTATAGCCGATATGTTTGTCTACTTCGTGTCGAAAACTCAAAAGTTTTCGAATTGTGTTCTTCAAAAGAAACACATAACCATAACGTGATGCCACATCCGTTAAGGTCACGAAATATTCATGTTCACATCTAGCCTAGCTAGATATGGGCCCACTTATTCACCATGAATAGGGCTAACAGATCGGTGGCTTTCACACTATTACCAAGTAAATAGTGTTTTAGGTGTTTTACCTAATAAACTAGATTCGCAAACCGTATTTGAATAGTCAAATCAGTCCTAGTACCCACTCTTCAAAAGTGTGGATATACGAGTCTCATTAAATTGTGTCCTAGACAACAATGCCACAAATAAGTCTCTATTGATCAAATCAATTGAGCTATTTATTTGTCATTTTATATGCTTGAGATTTTATTATATTCAAAATATAAATTCTGTTATTTATATTTAATGTATTTATCTCAGTATCATCTTTATATAATAAACACTTAGTGTTCTATAATATAAAGGTTTTTATCCGTAACGGATTAAACACTGATATAGAGATAATGTCTCTAGTCAAACTAGTTACATCATATCCTAATTTAAGTTCCTAATTTAAGTACATACCCGAAGGTAGTTCCTAAATTAGGTATCTACGGTCGAAACAGCGACTTTCGTCCCGTTTCCGATTCGCAGAGCAATCTCAGCTTGAAGTCAGTATCCTGCTCAAAGCAGATTCTGAACATCAATACATATATTTTATGTACCACACTAAGTATTTAAAATCTAATTTCATACTAGTAGTGAACATAACTTTGACAACATTTTTAAAGTTAGAGCCTCGCCCTTTCTTTAATTCCTTTGTGTCTTCCATATCCAAATGGTAGTCACTTTGGTATATGTCAATTATCCTTTTCAATATTTTAGGAACCTTAGGCCAAGCCTTGGGTTTTTAGAATATCGAAACGATGTACACCTCGTGCTACATCCCAATTGCAAAACTTTGACTTTATCTCCTCTAGAATAGTCAATTAATTCTCCAAGAATATATAATTGCAATTTAATACTTCTTAAATCTAAAATAGATTTATGACAAGTATATTAAATTAAGCATTAAAGTCATCATCACATAAATCTTCCAAAGATTTTATGCTCTACTTATTTTGCTTAATTTTGGGCGTAAGGTATAATAAGTTATTTTATCAAATAAAGTAACCTATTATTTATTCCCAATTGAAAATTAAATCATTTAAAATATTTTAATCCCAGATTATATTTTAAATATCCAACTTTTCAATTTCTTATCTTGATTACAATAGTCCAACTATTCAATCAACGATTAGTGGTACTATACATATTATAATGATTATAATAGTCCAACTATACAATCAAAATAATCCAAATTAATTAACCTCAATTACATTGATTACTATAATCCAATTATAAAATCAACTGTAAACTGAAATTAATTAATTCAAATATATTGATTAATATAATCCAATTATATATAATCAAGTATAATACAGTCCAACTGTTTATTAAAACAACAATTTAAATATTAGTCCAACTAACATTTAATATTACGACGAAATAATTTGAATGAGCGCGTATGGCGAGTAATTGAATGAATATTGCAAATTCAATTTTTTTGCCTCCCACTATTTTTCGTCGAGCCTCTAACCCTCTGTTGAGTACTCGGGAAACCGTGTTTCCTAGTGGGCTAGGATCCCGTTAAAGTATCACACAATCTTGACTTTGGCCAACAAATTGTATGATAATTAACTAGGTAGATCTCGAAGATCAATTGGATCTCATCCAACTCCTAGATCCAGTAGGTGGACATCCAAGTCCCAAACATATATCTAATATATGCCTATATATCGAATATATACCCTAACCTTTTCCTCTGAATCAAGTAGGCCTTGGCTTTGGCACAACAAACCTAGTGATCCCAGTCAAGCGCGGACCCATTGACATGGAAGCTTCGTAATCAATGTCAATGGACAAGAAGTGGTCTTGACTTTGGCCAACAAACCACAACTTGGACACGACACTGATATGGAACAAAGCCTCGTGATTAAAAAACATCTTGACGGACAAGGACGCTTGACTTGTTGGCCAACAACCTATGCCAATCTCGGATCTTGAGTAAGAATCACTCAATGGAAGGAAAAAAACGCTTGATATTTAACGAGGGTTTTTCGCGTGCAAATTGGCTACCAATTTAGTTATCTTTGTTAAGGTCTCATCATCATACACCCTTAAACATGCATTCTAAATACATAATAAAACGAGTATGAAAATAAATAATAATGATATGCGGATGGATACTTTACATTGATCCTAGATCAAATCTCTCCCTTTCTCACTCAAGCTAGCACTTGTACTACTTCTACCCGTTACACTACACTTCTAAAGAAACCTCATTTACATTGAGGGGAATAGATGAGAAGAGAATACAAAGAGAATGAGGTGATAAGGCTGGACTGGCAGGTCCAATTAATAAATCGAATTTATTACAACAATTTCTAAAATTGGCCCCACCCATCTAATATCCATCCGATATACATTATTCATGCATCACAACCATGTATTCACTCATATAAGCATGCTATCAATCAATCTAATCAAATTAATTAATCTGATAATTATGTGATCATCCAATGTTCAAACAACGATTTGATTTTGTTCGAGTCAAACTCGTTTTTGCGAATAAGTACTTAAAGTACGAATTCCCGAATTAAATTAAACTACACAATTAAATCCAATTCAATTTGTATTTAATTCTAATTCACTATTTAATTCCAAATTAAATAACACACTTAATAATAAACCTTTTCGACTTAAATTCCAAAATTTAATCGCTACGGGTCTCAAAGCCCGATTAATATCCAATATTAATTTAATTAAAGTCTAATGGGCTTTTAATTAATTTCTTAAGGCGTGGTCTTTTGGTCAACTCGGGTCAAACCCGCAACCAAAGTCCAATCCGGGATTTACCCCATAAGCCTTTAAATTAATTTGGCCCATTAGGCCCAATTAAATTACAAAGGTCCATTAGTGGCATTTGGGCTTTATGGTTAAGGTTTTGGGCCCAATTGGATCCAATCCATTTGGCCTAAACCCAACTTGATAAAATCAAGCCCAATAGGCCCAATTACAACATTAGAAGCCCAATCCAATTTAAGGCTCAAATAATTAAATTACATAAATCCAATTTAGCAATTTAATTACTTAAAGTGCATTACATGATTAATCAACTAATCAACATTTCCAAAACACTAAATTAGTCCAATTAATCATACTCAATTTCATCATCACATGTCCAACACATTAAGATTAAAATCAAACTCATTACATGCTTTACTTTATTCTTGGCAATAAGGTTAATTACATGTCCGATTTGTTTCAATCCAATTAAAAACTAATTCGACATTAAATCAACATACCCTCAATCGTTTCAAGTCATCCAATGATCAACGAAACAAAACTACCAAGAATTAGGGCATACTCCTATTCGGCCACACATCAAAATTGGGAAATTTGTTCCAAACAATATTTAATCAAATTGATCCAACCAATCATCAATTAAACAAGTATTAAGCATACTTAATCATCCCAATTTCATAATTGCATGCTCAATTTCATTTTACCCAATTTCAAGTTTCATGACATACTTTCAAATTGGGGAAATTTGTTCCAAACAATATTTAATCAAATTGATCCAACCAATCATCAATTAAACAAGTATTAAGCATTACATTAATCATCCATTTCATAATTGCATGCTCAAATCAATTTTACCCAATTTAAAGTTTCATGACATACTTGGCAATTTGGGGATTTTTCGTCCAAATCGAATTCAATCCAATTGATTCCGCAATCGACGTTAAATCATCATCCCGAATGATTTCAACACTTCCAATTGTCAAAAATAAAAAATCCCAAGACATTAAAGACGTTAAATCATATTCGGCCAAGGAGGAAATTTGGGGAAAATTGATCCAATCATATTTTCTTCAAATTGACCTAATCAATCTTCAATTCAAACACAATTAAGCATACAAATCCATCCAATTTAATTTATCATGCTCAAATTCAAGTTTGCCCGAATTTTAGCCCTAACATTTTTCATGCTTTTAACCTAAGCTCTTGATGCCATTGTTGGAGTTTCTAGAGGTCCCAAGATCAAAACTCAAGCATGAATCATAAGCGAATACAACGACGGAAGCAAGTGCGGAATACTTACATCGAGCGGTTGAGAGACGATTTGGCAAAAAACGAACTGAAATTCTGCTCACTGCCCACTGCTCATGTGCGTGAACTGCAGCAGTTGTGCTTCTGTTTTGCGCCATTTTGATCAAGAAAAACGAGCTCCAAGCTTCATCAAAACGTTCCTGCTCATGGGTATACTTCCCTTATCACCTTGGCATGATCCCGGAGTGTGCTAGCACTCTTGTTTTGCCACAAAACACACTTGCTTCCCTCCATTTCTTTTTGTTATTTTCGGCAGTTCACTGCTTCACAAAAACCAGAAATGGCGTGAGAGAAGAGAGGAGAAGAAGAGGAGAGAGTGGAGGGAAAATGGAGAGTCTAGTAGGTTACGGTTTTTTTGGTGGAACTTTATGCATCAAATGCATTTGAATTTCATTTGAAATTCATTTCACACACATTTGGGTTTAATTCCCACTCACACATCACCTTTTAAAATCCATTAAATAGCCTCACCTACTTACATTGAGAATAGAGACAATGTATCATCCCATAAAGGTGACTAGATACATCCATCATCTATTCGTGTCAAGTAATGAGGACTTCGCGATGTGATTTGCGGATCTTACTCGTTTCAAAATACGAATGTGTTCGCAAACACTTTCGGGCTCAATTTCGCTAATTCCGAATAACGAATTTTCGTCGCGACGAGAACTAATAATTACGCTAGCGAAATCACTATTCACGTCGCTAACGAATTAATTCTAAATTAATTCGCTCGCCCGAATTAAATCTAATTTTAATTCCGCGTCGAAATCTAATTTCGTTTAATATATCAAATATATTAATTCCTCGATTAATTCCAAATCAATGTTTCTCTCTCTTCAATTGATATTTTATCCTAGATAAAGTGTCTCCGAAATTAATCCCAGATTATTCTCTCTCTCATCATATTAATCCCAGATTAATATAAGTGCGAGTCATACGTCATCGGTGAATCTTGGGAAGCGACCCATGAGATCCCGGATATGTTGGCAGTCAAATCGGTCATCGGACTATCCGAACACGTGAGTACCAAGTACTACGTTCTACCGATTTACAAGACAAGGTTGCTTCTAGCAAAGCACCAAGTCTACCAATTCTCCCGGTCATATTCTTATAAGAATATTAAGATCTGTATCAAGCGTAGTATACCATTGTATTGTGTATATCGGCCCAGTATCGGATAGTCACGTGCTAGGCTAGGGCTGGATAAGTGTCTGCCCCGTACGAAGCACATGTCGGATGTCTTGGTAACTAGTCTCTATAATCGGATATACATGACCTTGTCATAATATCCCGATGGCCGCGCAGCACTTAAGAGCACTAATACCGTATCCTGCGTGACATCATCTCCACTATGACTGGAGTGATACTTCCGTCTTGACATCACATCCAATACACTACGACTCTCTGATAAAACCCAGAAGTGGGTACGCAGAACCGGTTAAAGCATGTACCACCAAGACCAAAGTCTATCGATTATCGTAAGTATTAGCGATGTAAGTCTCAGGTTAAGACTATACACACCTACCTTGATTTCGGCCTCCCATAGACACATAGTCATAATACCAATGGGATTCCGAAGGGTCTATCCAGAGCGAAGCTGTTCCCGTACCATCGGTGAAACACGACCTCCTATCGCACTTGCATAAGTCTCCAACACTTATAATATGAGAACTATGCCGTTGTGCCCTCACAACGGCACAAGTGCAATACTAGCCTATTCCGCATTATCGATGTCCAGTCTCGATAATACTCCGGCTAGGGATATTTAATGATTAATCCTTCGGGGACTGATACTGTCTCATATCATTCTCAGTCCAGGAACTAATCATAGAGACCTCTCTTCATTTATATATATCTATGGTGATCTAATCACAAATGATGAGAGTGCAATTTCCTTGTCACATAGTTAATTTTCTACAACAACACAATGATCTGTGCAAATAGTGACGCTATGGGTCATTTTGTCCAACACTATGCAGTCGAGGTCATTCCATCACAGGCTATCAATATTATATCGGGGAATAGATAGAACGTTCAAATCCGTCAGGTATAATATAATCGACTTTAAATTTACGATCTCTAAATAACACCGGAATCACTTTGAATTATACCACAACTAAGAATTACTATATCGCAAATATGTACATGATACCTATGCCCTGTATACGGACCACAGTTCTATTTGATACTCACAGAATATCATGAGCATCATGTTGGACAATTATGACCCATAGCCTCACTATTTGTATAGATCATGGTGTTGTTGTCAAAATTAAATGTGACAAAGGAGATAGGCACTCTTTCATTTGTGATTAGATCCCTAGATGTATAAATGATGAGAGGTTCCTTTTGATTTGTTCCTGGATGAGGAGAATGATATGAGACAGGTATCAGTCCAATTTAGGATAAATCATTAAATATCCCTAGTCAGAGTATTATCGAGATTGGACATCGATAAATGCGTAAAAGACTAGACGATACACTTGTGCGCGTTGTGAGGGAACAACGACATAGTTCTCATATATTTGGGTATAGGAACTCATGCAAGTGTAATAGGAGGTTGTGTTTTACCGATGGTACGGGAAACAGCTTCGCTCTGGATAAGACCCCATCAGAATTCCATTGGTAGTATGACTATGTGTCTATGGAAGTCCGAAATCAGGGTAGTGTATTTGGTCTTAACCTGAGACTTGCACCGCTAATACTTACGACAATCAATATACTTTGGTTGCGTTCGTCCAGGGCTTTAACAGGTTCTGTGTATGCCAATGCTGGATATATTGAGAATCGTAGTGTGTTGGGTGTGATGTCAAGACGGAAGTGTCACTCCAGTCATATGGAGATGATAGTCACATAGGATACGGTACTAGTACTCTTAAGTACTTCAGTCATCGGGATAATATGACTAGGTCATAGTTATCCGATTATAGAGACTAGTTACCAGACATCCGACATGTGCTTCGTACGGGGCATATAAAATTCCAGCCCCAGGCCTAGCATTTGATCATCCGATACTGGACAGAAATACGCAATACTACGTATACTACGCCTGATATAGATCCTTTATTCCTGTAAGGATATTTCCGGGGAATTGGGTAGGCATGGCGCTTTGCTAGAAGCCAACCTTGTCTTGTAAATCGGTAAAATTTAGTACTAGGTACTTACGTGTTCGGATAGTCCGACGACCGAATTTACCGCCAACATATCCGGGGATCTCATGGGTCGCTTCCCGAATATTCACCGATGACGTATGACTCGCACTCTAAATTAATCTAGGATTAATTAGAAGAGAGAGAAAATTAATCTGGGATTAATTACGGAGATATTTTATCTGGGATAAAATATCATTTAAAGAGAGATAACGATTAATTTGGAATTAATCGCGGAATTAATATATTCGATATATTAAACGAAATTTAATTTCGACGCGGAATTAAAATTAGATTTTAATTCGGGCGAACGAATTAATTTAGAATTAATTCGTTAGCGACGTGAATAGTAATTATGCTAGGCATGATTATTTTATTAAATTAGATTTAATTACGTCGCAACGGAAAATTCGTTAATTTGGAATTAGCGAACCCGATGCCGAGATTGTTTGCGAGCGCATTCATATTTCGAATTCGAGTACGGTACACAAGTCAAATCAAGCGTCAAATCATTAGTCGCATCAAGCGTCAAATCACTTGTCACTTTGAGTGATGTGACTTGACAACTTGATTGATAGATGTGACTTGATGGGAGTTGTTGAAAATATTTTAAAAGCTTGAGTGACATATATTATTATTATATGTTTGGTATATGTTAAATTGATTTTAGAAATCAATTACATAATACATTTTTTCAACTCCTTTCTTCTCTCTTCTCCACCTCTTTCTCATGCCCATTGTGGACAGTTTTTTTTCTTCTGGTTTGCCGTGAACTTGGAGGAGGAAAGGGAAGCAAAGTTCTTGGTTTTTGTGGCAAAAATCAAGAGAGCTAGCACTCCGAGAGACATGCGAAGGTGATGGGGAATTCCACCCATGAGCCGGGAACCATTCGACGAAGCTTGGAGCTTGACGAAGGACCACCATGGACGCGAAAACAGTGAGCTTGAAGCAGTCCACTGCCGTGAGTTGCAGTGAGTAGATTTTGAGTTTTTGTTCGTCGTAGCGTCGCTCAACCGATCGATGTGAGTATTCCGCAACTTCTTTGATTAGTATTCGCACATATTTCATGCTTGTTTATGATCTTGGGACCTTAATAGAAACCAACAATGGCATCTAGAGCAAGGTTAAACATGAAATGTTTAGGGCTTAAAATTTGGGTAAAATGATTTTGAGCATGATTTGAATAAATTGGATGTTTGAGTATGCTTAATACATGTTTAATTGATGATTGATTGGATCAATTTGATTAAATGTGGTTTGGAACAATTTTCCCCAAATATTTGGGCTTGGCCGAATACAAGTGGCCTATTTTGTCTTGGTGATTTTTTTATTTTTGATCATTGGATGACTTGAATCAATCGGGAATGTTGATTTAATATTGATTGTGGATTCAATTGGATTGAAATCGAAATCGATTTAAAATTCCTTATAAAAGCCGAGACTTTGAAGCATGATTGGGTTTGATTTTTGATCAAAATTTGTTGGACATGTGATGTTGAAAATGAGCATGATTAATTATGTATATTGATGTTTTAGAAATTTTAATTTGGGTAATTAATCATGTTATACACTTTGGTAATTAAATTGGGAATTTGGAATTTTATGATTTAATTATTTTGGGCCTATTTTGTGAAATTAGGCTTAAGTGTTGTAATTGGTCTTGTTGGGCTTTGTTGTACAAAGTTGGGTTTAGGTAAAATTGGTTGGATCCAATTAGGCCCAAAACCGCATCCATAAAGCCCAAATGCGACTAATGGACCTTTAAAGTTTAATTGGGCCTAATGGGCCAAAATTGATTTCTGGGCTTATGGGGTAATTCCCGGATTGGATTTTGGTTATTCCGTTTGACCCGAATTGACCAAAAGTCCACGCCTTAAGAAATTAATTAAAAGCCCATTGGACTTTAATTAAATTGACGTTGGACGTTAATCGAGCTTTGAGACCCGTAAAGATTAAATTTGGAATTTAAGTCGTAAAAGTTCATTAATAAAGTGTAGTATTTAATTTGGAATTAAATAGCGAATTAGAATTGAATGCATATTAAATTGGATTTAATTATGTAGTTTAATTTAATTCGAGAATTCGTACTTTGAGTACTTATTCGCAAAACGAGTTTGACTCGTGCAAAATCAAATCATTATTTGAACATTGGATGGTCACTAATAATAAGATTAATTAATTTGATTAGATTGATTGATAACATGTTTGTGTGAATACATGGTTGCGATGCATGAATAATGTATATCGGATGGATATTAGATGGGTGGGATAATTTTAGAAATTGTTGTAATAAATTTGATTTATTAATTGGACCTGCGTGTCTAGCCTTATACCTCCATATTCGTTCGATTCTCTTCTCACATATTCCCCTCAATGTAAATGAGGTTTCTTTAGAAGTGTAGTGTAACGGGTAGAAGTAATACATGTGCTAGTGGGAGAGAGAAAGGGAGAGATTTGATCTAGTATCAATATGTAAAGTATCCATACGCATATCATTATTACTTTATTATACGCGCTTTATTATGTGTTTAGAATGCATGTTTAAGGCTGTATGATGATGAGACCTTAACAAAGATAATAAATTGGTTGCCAATTTGCACACGAAAAACTCTCGCAAAATATTAAGCGTCTTTCCTTCCATTGAGTGATTCTCACTCAAGATCTGAGACTGACATTGGCTTGTTGGCCAAAGTCAAGGCCTTTGTCCGTCGAGGATGTGTTTGAATCACGAAGGCTTTGTTCCATATTGGTGTCTTGTCCAAGTTGTGGTTTGTTGGCCAAAGTCAAGACCACTTCTTGTCCATCGACATTGATTACGAAGCTTTCCATGGTCAATGGGTCACGCTTAACTGGGATCACTAAGTTTGTTGTGCCAAAGCCAAGGCTTAGTTGATTCAGAGGAAAAAGGTTAGGTAATACATTGGATGTATTGGCATATATAAGATATATGTTTCGGACTTGGATGTCCCCCTACCGGATCTAGGAATTGGATTGGATCCAATCGATCTTAGAGAACTACCTAGTTAATTATCATACAATTTGTTGGCCAAAGTCAAGATTGTGTGATATTTAACGGGATCCTAGCCCACTAGGAAATATGGTTTCCCGAGTACTCGACAGAGGGTTAGAGGCTCGCCGAAAAATAGTGGGAGGCAAGAATTGAATTTGCAATACTCGTTTAATTACTTGCCATACGCGCTCAAACAAATATCATTCGTCAAATAAATTAAATGTTAGTTGGACTAATATTTAAATGTTGTTTTAATAAATAGTTGGACTATAATCAAACTATTAATTTATAGTTGATTTTATAATTGGATTATAGTAATCAATATAATTGATTTTAATCTATTAAATTATAGTCGATTAAATAGTTGGACTATTATAATCATTATAATAAATAATACCGAAATCGTTGATTAAATAGTTGGACTATTAAAATCAAGATAAAATTGAAAGATTGACATTTAAAACATAATCCTAGGGAAAATGTGTTTAAATGGTTTAATTTTCAAATTGGGAATAAATTTCATGATGGTCCTGGAAACTATTAAGTTATTTTGTTTGATAAAATAACATATTAGCCTAAGCCCGGATTTAATCAAATAGTAGAGCATAATCTTTGGAAGATTTATGTGATGATAACTTTAGTGCTTAATCCATTAAGCTTGTCGCAGTAGACTCCTTAATTTCTGAATCAGAACTAAGGATTAGATCCTTAAAGTATGATAATGAAATTGAAGGATCTTAATAGATCTATAATTAGATCTTAGAAGTACTAAATTGAAATAATAAACTCTTGGAGAGTTAATGACTATTCTCAAGGAGACAAAGTCAAAATTTGCAATAAGGCAAGTAGCGTAAGGCGCACCTTACTTCGATATTCTAGAAGGCCAAGGCTTGGCCAAAGGCTTCTGGAATATGGAAAATGGCAAAGGAAAAATCATTATAATCTTCTGGGAAGATAAATGACATATCCCAAAATGTCTGCTTAAATTGTGGCAAACGGGATCGCGGAAGCGTGACTGCCGTTTGGACAAGGCAGACATGAAGGAATTGAAGAACGGGCAAGGCTCTGACTTCAAATGTGTTTGTCATAATTATGTTCACTACTAGTATTAAATTGGATTTTAAATACTTAGTGTGGTACATAAATTTATACTGATGTTCGGAATCTGCTATGAGCAGGATAATGACTTCAATTGAGATTTATCTGCGAATTGGAAACGGGACGAAAGTCGCTGTTTTAACCGTAGATACCTAATTTTAGAAACTCTTATAATGTAACTAGTTTAACTAGATACATTATCTTTATATCAGTGTTTAACCGCTGCGGGTGAACCTTTATATTCTAGAACACTAAAGTGTTATATTATATAAAGATGATATTGAGATAAACACATTAGATGTGAATAACAGTATTTATATTTTGAATATAATAAATCTCAAACGTATATAACATGATAAACAAACAGCTCAAACTAATTTGATCAGAAGAAACTAATTGTGGCATTGTTGTCTGGGACACAATTAAACAAGACTCGTATATCCACACTTTCAAAGAGTGGGTACTAGGACTGATTTGATTCCATTCAAATAAAGTCTACGAATCTAGTTTATTGGCAAAGTGCCTAAAACACCTTTACTTGGTAAAAGTGTAAATGCCACCGACCTGTTAGCCCTAGTTCATAGTGAAGCAAGTGGGCCCATGTCTAACTAGGCTAGATGTGGATATGAATATTTCGTGACCTTTACGGATGTGGCATCGCGTTATGGTTATGTGTCTCTTTTGAAGAACACAAATCGGAAACTTTTAAAGTTTCGACACGAAATAGACGAACAGATCGGCTGAAGTATTAAACCGTCACGGTAAGACCGTAATGGAAAATACTTAGGCAATAAGTTTCTAATATACTTGAAAGAGTAAAGTATTCTTTCAAATGAGGACTCCTCCCGGAACATGTCAGTTTGACGGTGTGTCCGAACAGGATAAACCGAATTTTGTTGGACATGATAAGGTTAATCATGAGTCGCTATGAGCTACCATTTCCTTCAACGGATAAGCTTTAAACAATGCAAGAATTTATTTAGAATAAGGTTCCATAAAAATCTATTTGACATATATCATATTAGATATGAACGGGAAAGAAACCGGGTTTCTCATTCCTAAATATTTGGGATGCTGGGCATATGTTTGGATGATACCAAACTAAAACCCAAATTGGATAAGTGCCAATTGTAGGTTATCCTAGGGATACCAAAGTATTGTACTTATACATCTCACCTGAGAACAATTAGATTGTTGCTCACCATGCGGTTTTCCTAAGAGGAATACTGATATGCAGTGGTAAGTGGGAGGATAGTATAACTCGATGAAAATCGGAGTGATACTATTCCAAGGCATCGAATCCTAATGGAACACATATAGTTCATCAAGGATGAAACTTTACCATTGATCTTCGAATACACAAGAACCGCGTAAGTCGGAGAGAGTCAGAAAACAACCTGGGGTATGGGTTTCTGATCTCACCTCATAAAGATGTCTATCTTATTGAGGTATACCAACTGACTACGTATGAGGAAGTGATACAAGGTATCGATTCCCTATTATGGCAAAGTGCCATATGATCCGAAATGGATTCCATGTATATCAACAAGTTTTGATACTAGTTGATGTACCGCAAGGCATTGTGCCTATTGGTACTTTATCAGTCTTCAAGGAAGACATACATGGAAGGCAACATACCAACGTACGAAGCTGGGCTTGTAGCGGAAAGGTATCGTATCAACATTGTGTTGATTACGATTCAACCTTTTACTTGTTGCCACGGTAAATCCATTTGGATAATGCTTGCTAAAGCTGCGTGTTTCATTTATGAAATATGTCAGCTGAACGGGAAAATCGCTTTCCTGAAAATGAAACTTTTTGGAGGATGTTTACAACATCCTGACGGTTTTGTCGTACCAAAACTAGCAAACAAGGTTTGCGGGTTACTCGATCCATGTTTGGATTGAAGCAAGCATTAGGTTCTTGGAATTTTTGTTTTGATGTAATCATAATAGTTTATGATTTAATTCAAAACGAAATGATTCTTGTGTATATAAGAGGGTTAGTGGGAGCGTACTCACAATAAATATCCTATAAATAATGATAATATGTCATTTCTTGGAAATGATATTCCCATAATAATAATCGGTGAAAGTTTGGCTTTCATAAAACTCTCGAGAACTCGTACATTGAAAAATGTATGCGACCTGGTGTCTCATACGCTTTGAGCATATGGATTCACAATCAGGCCAATCCAAGTGATAGTCACTGGATTGATGTTAAGAACATCCGTTAGTATCTTAGAGATCTAAGGATGCTGTCTTAAATTGTGGAGAATGAGAACTTTAAGTGACTGAGATCACTACTGTAAGTTTCCTAAACCGATAAAATGACTATAAGTCGCAAACGGTACTATACAGTTTGAATAACGGAGCAGTGAGCTGGAAATCTTCCAAGCAAGATATTGTTACCGAATAAACAACAAATGCAGGTTATTGCTGCAGCTGAGGCAGCAATAGAAGCCTTCTGGGTTGATAATTAATCTAATTAGATTAGATATAATTCTGTTAGCAGCTGAGCTAGGCGTCAGCACAGGATAAAGAATTAATGGTCTCATCAATGATCCAGATACATACTTCGACTATTCATCTGATTCGTTCGGATCATACATCGTGGCGCTGTGATGATCGTATAAATCACATCAGATGATAATCATGCAAATCCGTTGACGAAAGCCTTTCCTCAGCAGTTTGAGCCAACCGTACATAGTTCGGGTCTAAAACAATCGAGTGACTGGCTATAGGCCAAGTGGGAGATTGTTGGACAATTATGACTTATAGCGTCACTATTTGTACAGATCATGGTGTTGTTGTACAAATTAACTATGTGACAAAGGAGATTGCACTCTTATCATTTGTGATCGGATCACCTAGATGTATAAATGATGAGAGGTCCTGTGATTTGTTCCTGGACGGAGAATGATATGAGACAGTATCAGTCCACATAGGATAAATCATTAAATATCCCTAGTCAGAGTATTATCGAGATTGGACATCGATAAATGCGTAAAAGACTAGTATTACACATGTGCGCGTTGTGAGGGCACAACGTCATAGTTCTCATATATTTGGGTATATGATACTCATGCAAGTGTAATAGGAGGTTGTGTTTTACCGATGGTACGGGAAACAGCTTCGCTCTGGATAAGACCCCATCGAAATTCCATTGGTAGTATGATTATGTGTCTATGGAAGTCCGAAATCAGGGTAGGTGTATTTGGTCATAACCTGAGACTTGCACCGCTAATACTTGCGACAATCAATATACTTTGGTTGCGGTCGTCCAGGGCTTTAACAAGTTCTGTGTACGCCAATGCTAGGTATATTGAGAATCGTAGTGTGTTGGGTGTGATGTCAAGACGGAAATGTCACTCCAGTCATATGGAGATGGTGGTCGGGTAGGATACGGTACTAGTACTCTTAAGTACTGCAGTCATCGGGATAATATGACTAGGTCATAGTTATCCGATTATAGAGACTAGTTACCAGACATCCGACATGTGCTTCGTACGGGGCAGACACAATTCCAGCCCCAGGCCTAGCATGTGATCATCCGATACTGGACAGAAATACGGTATACTATGTATACTACGCTTGATATATATCCTTTATTCATGTAAGGATATTTCCGGAGAATTGGGTAGGCATGGCGCTTTGCTAGAAGCCAACCTTGTCTTGTAAATCGGTAAAAAGTAGTACTAGGTACTTACGTGTTCGGATAGTCCGACAACCGAATTTACCGCCAACATATCTGTGGATCGCATGGGTCGCTTCCCGAAGATTCACCGATGACGTATGACTCGCACTCTAAATTAATCACGGATTAATTAAAAGAGAGAAAATTAATCTGGGATTAATTACAGAGATATTTTATCTGGGATAAAATATCATTTAAAGAGAGATAACGATAATTTGGAATTAATCGAAGAATTAATATATTCGATATATTAAACGAAATTGGATTTCGACGAGGAATTAAAATTAGATTTTAATTCACATCGCTAAATTGGATTAGCGACTTGAATACTAATTATGTTAGGCATGATTATTTAATTAAATTAGATTTAATTACGTTGCAACGGAAAATTCGTTAATTTGGAATTAGCGAACCTGAGCCCGAGATTTTTTACGAGCGCATTCGCATTTCGAATTCGAGTGCGGCACGCAAGTCAAATTAAGCGTCAAATCATTAGTCGCATCAAGCGTCAAATCACTTGTCACTTTGAGTGATGTGACTTGACAACTTGATTGATAGATGTGACTTTATGGGAGTGGTTGAAAAGATTTTAAAAACTTGAGTGACATATATTATTATTATATGTTTGGTATATGTTAAATTGATTTTAGAAATCAATTATATAATACACTTTTTCAACTCCTTTCTTCTCTCTTCTCCACCTCTCTCTCACGCCCATTGTGGGCAGTTTTTTTTCTTCTGGTTTTCCGTGAACTTAGAGGAAGAAATGGAAGCAAAGTGCTTGGTTTTTGTGGCAAAAATCAAGAGAGCTAGCACTCTGAGAGACATGCGAATGTGATAGGGAAGTCCACCCATGAGCCAGGAACCATTCGACGAAGCTTGGAGCTTGACGAAGGACCACCATGGACGCCAAAGCAGTGAGTTGTGAGCAGTCCACTACCGTGAGCTGTAGTGAGCAGATTTTGAGTTTTTGTTCGCTCAACCGATCGATGTGAGTATTCTGCAACTTCTTCAATTAGTATTCGCACATATTTCATGCTTGTTTATGATCTTGGGACCTTAATAGAAACCAACACATCAGTCCACACCCAATGAACAGGCGGAGGTCTAATCTAAATAGATCGGTGACGTGACTGCCATCAAAGTATGGAGGATATCTCGTATATCCACAGTGGTATCTCAAGTCGAAGAACCACTATGCTAATCGACTCAAGAAGATTCCTATTGACGTTGGTGTACCATCTATTAAGAAATATTTGGTGAGTCGTTCAGTGTTTATCAAATAAACACCTACATATCTATACGAGTCTCCCAAGACTCGTGATTCATTGGGATAAACCATCGGACCAAGTCTCGATATACGATATATAATGGTCTCAGTGGATTTTACTAACTGACCCATGTCAGTAAATATTGACCATTAACTTTATTTGATAATATACTTCTAGTAGTGATACTTCCCAATGTCAATTACAAACTACTTTCTAACTGCGCACTACATAATATATTATCGGGTCTTTGTTTAATATATACATATCACTAAATCATATAGTTTCAATCTAATCGTAATTAGATCGAATATGTATATAAAAGCAAGAAGTACTGCCATAAATAAGTAATATTATGGAAAAAAATTATCCGTATTCATGAATCAGACATAAATACGATCCAGATTAGCACTCCGAGCACCAACCCTAACAATTTCTCGCACTTTCTCTAGTGCCAATCCACAGTATTATATACACATCTCAATGTGCATTACATACTCATGGCCCTCAAGAGTTCACCAAGCACTCAAGTGGTAGGCAATAACAAGTAGGTTCGCTATAACATATTGAGTTTGTCCAACAAACCCAATCGTTTCCCTTAGCCAACATCATTCATATATTGTATAACCGAAGTTATACATCAATATGACTCAGATGCGACATCAATATTGTGCTACAGCTTGTGATTTTTCTATGTATGTGAGGATTAAATCAAAAATACTATGCAGACAACCGCAAACACAACACTTATATCAAAACTTCTAATTTATAAGATAACTTGTAACTTCATAAGTCAATACTTCATAAGTTACAACTAATTCCACTAACATAGTAGAATCATTTGTGACACTCCCACTTGATCTTTTCTGAGTTTATATGACATAGACCATCTAATATCATAATTAAACTCAAAACTAATTTGAACCTAATGGTTGCAGATTATATTCTCCATGAATAAGAAACTCATTCTTAATATCTCAAAGATAACAAAGAACTTGTTTCAAGACACATCTTACGGTCTATAACGTATCAAAATAACTCGTAACAGTTATGATTAAATTGATATCTTTAATCGTACATAATATAGTATACATTATGCCATCATCCTATGATACATAAGATTGACTAGACATTCTAATCAATTTCTCTTTCAACAAAGGAATCAACCATTATGAAAGATAAATACTATATACAAAAGATACACTAACTGTCAAACAGTTATACTACCAGTCACACGGATAGTCTTGTGGTATCCTTTATTAGATCATACCTAATGCACGACTAATAGGAGTATCTCACAAGTCTCATGTTTTATATCATATATAAAATTTTATATCAAATATAGCAGAGACTACTCCCACAGCTTTCACGGAGAAAAGAAGACTTAGGTAAAATTGTACCTCACAAACATCTCATTATTACATTAATAATGATAATGTCTTTAGGAAATATAACAGTAGAAAACAATATGTACGCTCCCACTAACCCTACTATCACATATGTATTCTCTATGCTTTGATAAAATCAAACAATCTGGCTAATATCAAAATTAGAGAACATAGATTTCAAGAAAGCTCATCTGAGTCTACAATAGGCACTATAAGCTGGTATATCAAACTGTGATCTTAACAGAATACAAACTCCAGGGCCATTCTAGAATGAACTCTTCAAACAAAGAAATCACAATAGATCTCTTCTTCGAAGAAACCATTCAAGAACGCCACTTTGTATTCCTAGTTAAAATACATAGTTTAATATCAACATTAACCAAGAGATCCTTAATTGTTCAATTAATGTGACTAGAGACAAGTTTTGTCAAAATCTACAATAGATTGTTGACTATAACTTTCTCACTGTCATACTATAAAGGTCAAACCTTTAACAAGCTCACTTTGCTTTTTATGTGCAAACCATTTGCATATTTTATGAACGATTCATAACGATGGCTCAATCAAGTTCCAAACTTGATCGTAGTAAGCTATAAACAATCTTAGGTCTATGGTTTAATGCTAACTTCCGAAATCGATATCAAATATCGCTCCCACTACAAGTTATAGGATAATTTTCTACGTTAAGAAAATAGCAGAACCATTAAGTATCAAATACTTCGCAAATAATTCTGACATCCTATTGGACTTATATGGAAGATGTCCAAGGGTATCTTCATCTTATTAAATACGTAGTTCCATTTATAGTTTATCACTCTCACATTTGACTTCAATAAGTCAAATCTTTTCTACAATGGTCAACATCCGATGTTACACACCAAGTAATAAAATATTTTATTACTCAGGATCATAGAAAAGATATTCTATCAAATAGAATACAATATTCTATTAAATAGAATAAATGATAAACTTTTGCTTATATCTCCTAGGCACAAGTACTTTCAATTATATAACCATTATGCAAAAGAAAGATTCAAATCTCAAACTTTTCAAGATTCGAATTTTCTACCTATATATATCATTACGTAACTGTAGAAACTAATGGAATATTAATTAAAATGATGAATTATTGTTACTAGAGCATATCCCCAAGAGTATTGAAACTAATTCGGTAACACTCAATATCAAACGAATCAAATCATATAAGATTCGATTCTCCCACTGACCAATTCCATCATGATGGAATCGTAGAAGAATAATAATTGAGTAAGAATCATATTCATTAAATAACCTTAGAACTAATTGGCATAAATCATATGTTTGATTATATCAAACATATTTGAACAATTCAAAGAATCATGATGAATTTTAAAGATACAGTTTTCAAAACTTTAGAGCGAAAATGTTTGAACCATTCAAAATATTCTATTCGGTGTTTCAACAAAAACATATTGAAAGTTATCGAACCATTCAAAACGTTCAATATGTATTCTTTTAGAAACACGTAACTAGGTCATGAAAACTCATTAATTAAGTTACGAAGTAAAGAAAACTATCTAAGGTAATTTGTAATCATTAAACTACATACATCCAATGTATTAGTTTAATAAATATATGGTCAAATGACAATCATTGGTTAAATGAGATTTATTCACTCCCCGAATACATTATTCATTAAATTGATAAGGATATATGGTGTGATCTCATATCAGGCCATCTTTTACCATACGGAATAAGCATCTAATGCCTAAGTGATAAAATCTCATAAAGCATTATTTTAGGTTATTTACTTAACCGAATATGTTTCTTAATGTTTATCTCTATATCAATGACACTACTAGTCGTCTTAAAATATGTAACAACTGTTTATAAAGAACAAGTAACTATCCAATAGTCGTAAGTTCTTATATCAAATATCAAAACAATCATTAAACGATATTTTAAATAACTAGACGGAGATCTGGTATCCAATACCTATAGTTGTCAATTGTGAGAATTAATATTCTCTAACACACAACTATACACATCTATTTTCTTTAGCTTTATAATTTACCTTCAACTATTCACAACAATTGTAAATAATTGATTAGCAAACTGTGTCAGACACATTACCTATAAAGGTCACTAAAGCCAAGAAACGTCTTTTTCAGATAAATAAATACCTAATGAGGTTTTCTTAATGCCAGTCAAGAATCTCGAGACATGAACTAATTCTCGTCAATTCTTACCGCAAAAGAAAATATTCTCTCTAGACTATTATATCCTAAAACAGATATCTATTTAGATTATCTATCGTGACTTGGAAACTAAGTCACTAACCATCTTGATTTTTCAAGAAAATTAGAACAACAGTTCCCGATGGTTTTGACTAATATAACAATATCCAAGCCTACTCGAAATCTAGAACCTATTCTAGAAATCTGCAACCATAAGTGAAGTCAGAAAACATATAGATAAATATGCATGCAGTGGATTAAAAGTTTAATTCTATATACACAATAGAATAAAGGAAACATACACGGTAATTTTAATAATATTACACACTGCCTTAGTTATGGATTTTTAACCCAGCATTGTCTCCACTACTTTACATAATACTGTAATCCCCTACGGAAAACGGGAATTCAATAATTAAATTGAATTCGTAGTGAGAAGTGGACCTATTAATATATTTTGACTCACAGCTTTTGTACGTTCTCGCCTACGTATATTCACAGGTAGACAACTCATTGTCAATCACACTCACTTGACTCTGATTTTGGTCCTGACCGTTTCTCGTTATGACAGCTTTGGCACGTTCACAAGGAGGTGTATCAAGGCTTCACTTCTCAGTGACAAACACAAGTTAACGATGTAGTCCTGACAGCTTTGGCACGTTCAGGATTTCCACTTTCACTTGAATTTGTCTCTTATCATTTAAGTTCTACTGGTGCAAATGAACTACCATCAGCCATAACTGCACAGCTTGGGCACGATACAGCTACAGCATCATGAAATCATTTGCATCCGTACTAACAAGGCGGACCAAGAAACAAGTATTCATAATACTAGTTACTTTAACGCCTTATTTAAGCGGGGATATTCCTAAAGAGGGTTATACTCTACATCAAATGTAGATTTTAATCTAGATCAATTTCTCAACAGTTTAATTCTACCTGGGAAAAACATTACTTAACTTAACCATTAAATCTGCGTTATGTTTTCTGTTAACGTAGAACCGAAAAGTTAAGAAACATCTAAATTACATGCATGTGTAAATATCAAAACTGGATTATATACCATATATCAAGCATGACAAATGTAATGGATGAAGGATCAGACCCGCTCTGATACCAATTTTTGTTGGGGTTTAAGCACGGGCGCAACGGAAGCTAGCGATTCAGGCGAAATCGCAACTTTGAAAAACTTCTAAAATTACCAAATAAATTATTCAATATCCAATATGAATAATTCATTCATATTTCATCTAAACATATTTATTCGATATCAAATAATGACATAAATAGGTTAGAAACATTGCGAAAATTTTACGAAAATGTTTTTCCGCAAAATGGCATAAAACGTGTTTTTATCTGAACCGACCAACCAATAGACATGAGGGCTGCCCAGGTCAGCCCCAATAGTCCTTGGGAAGTTCATGGGCTGCCCTAACAGTAACTAATTCACTGTTTGGACAGCGGACACCCGGTAAGCTCGAAACTCACCCGGTAACGCCATTTTTCACCGTTTTCACATATTTCAACTCCGAAATAATTTCCGGCAATTATTCCAATGCCCCAAACACATCCAATACATTAATACAACATAATTTTCATCACCAAAATCATAGAAACTCCAAATCTGATTTGGTAATTAAAAATATCACTTTCATGTTTTAAATCCAAATTTCTTAACATTAATCATATTAATACTAACACCAACCAAAGTCACCACAAATAAAGAACTCAAGAAAAATTCTAGGAATTACAAGAGTGGTCATAACACTCTAGACTGGCAACAAGTCATCAAATGATAAAATTGAACTAATATTACACTACTATCATTCAATCTAACTTCACACATGCAATTGGGGGAGTGGTATTTCGGTCTTTTTCAAATTTTATTTAATAAACCTTAACTTACTTGTTCAATTTGAACACTTCAAGCTTAAAAAAGTCATGTCATTTGTTACCAATAATATCTCACCACTTATCATACTAATTATGACTTATGGATATGATATTTAATTTCTAATTATTTAATTTTGGGAACTTTTTATGGAGATAGGTTCGGCCATGGCTTCTAATGAAAGGAGAAAATAAAATTTTCTACTTAAATATCAAGGGCAAACCGATTGGGGTGTCAAGAAGGGTATTTTGATCATTTGGTCAATTAATCTAATTAATTAATAAAAATAACCTTTAAGTTAACAATTCCAATTTGTAAACTTTAAGCTTAATAAAATCATGCCACATGTAACCAATAATAATCAAACATATTGCATAACATTTATGTAATATTGAAATAATTTAATTATCTAGATATTTAACATTTAAACACCTAAATAATTACTTAATATGATTATTATTATATATGTATTTTTATTTATATTAAATAAAAAATACATATATTAATGGCATGTGTCAAAGTCTCATTTGATAAATAATTAATATGTATCAAATCAAATTTTGTATCAAATACAAATACACATTAATTATCAATTGACCGAAATGCCCCTAATGTATGTATTTTCGTTTAACCGTTTACACGATTCGAATTAACTCATTTAATCCAGTGAAGTATTATGAATAATCTATATTATTCCTAACGTGTTGCCCAAGTGCTCAACGAGTACACTTCATATTGTGGGACTCTCTAAGTTTAGGTTAATCCGTCATGGAATCTAATTCTGTGTCCATAATTCACCACTTGTAAATTATGACGATCACGGATAATCTCGCTAAATTATGCAAGTCGAGGTCATTGTATACATGTAATCCCTCCGTCACAGGCTATCAATATTATACCGGGGATATAGATAAGAACGTCAAATCCCTAAGGTATAATGTAGTTGACTTTTAAATTTACGATCTCTAAATAACATTTGGAACTCGCTTCCGAAGTATACCACGGCCATGGATTTACTAGATCGCAAATACATACCTGATACATATGCCTTGTACACAGGACTGATGGATTCTATCTGATACTCACAGGATATCATGAGCATCAGTCCACACCCAACGGATAGGCGGAGGTCTGATCTAAATAGATCGGTGAAATGACTGCCATCAAAGTGTGGATGAGAGATATATCCACAGTGGTATCTCAAGTCGAAGGACCACTATGCTACTCGACTCGAGGAGATTTCTATTGACGTTGGTGTACCATCTATTAGGAAATCTTCGGTTAGTCGTTCATTGTTTATCAAATAAACATTTACACGTCTATACGAGTCTCCCAAGACTAATGGTTCATTGGGATAAACCATCGGACCAAGTCTCGATATACGACATGTACTGGTCTCAGTGGATTTTACTAACTGATCTGTGTCAGTAAATCTTGACCAGGAACTTTATTTGATAATATACTTCTAGTATTGACACTTCCTAATGTCAATTATAAACTACTTTGTAACTGCGCCCTAAAAATATATTATCGGGTCTTTGTCTAATATATACAGATCACTAAATCATATAGTTTCAATCTAATCGTAATTAGAACGAATATGTATATAAAAGCAAGAACTATTACCATAAATAAGTAATATTATGGAAAAATGAATTGTTCTTATTCATGAATCAGACATAAATACGATCCGGATTGGCACTCGGAGCACCAACCCTAATAATTTCTCCCACTTGCTCTAGTGTCAATCCACGGTAACATATACACATCTAAATATATATTATATACGCATGGTCCTCAAGAGCTGACCTAGCACTCAAGAGGTAGGCAACAACAAGTAAACCCGCTATAAGATATTGA
>SKCR01047861.1:0-41020 GCA_019454045.1 Zanthoxylum bungeanum | reverse complement strand
TAATAATTCTTTCAATTTAATTACTCAAAACTCATGCTCATTCTTTCATTCAACCAACATACAATTTCTCACATTTAAACTCATTCACACTCTCTCTATTCTCTCTCCATGGTAAGCTTAAGGGTGTTCACAGGACGGGTCGGGTCGCGTTTTTTAAAATTTTGTAAGACCCGATCGGGTCGAGGTCGGGTCGGCCAAAAAATAATTTTCTTAATAAGTTAATTATTTTGAAATATAAATATTAGTTATTTTATGTCCCGAAAATTATCATATATATAAAGTTTCAAGACAACAAAAAGTAATAAATAAATGAAGTATTAGTACAAAATTTAAAAAATAATAATTTTTTTGGAAAATAATAAAAATTTGAGAAAAATAATAAAATTATTATAGGGTCGGTTCGTGTTTTAAGGTGAAACCTGTGACCCAACCCGCAAATTTTGGGTCGAGTTGACCCGAAAAATACTAATTTCTTTTGAAACCTGCGCGGGTCGGGTCGGGTCGTGGGTTGAAATGTTTTGAAATCAAATTTAAATGTATTTTAAAGTTAAAAAAAATTTGAATTGATAAATCATTTAAGTTCAAATACAAACTTTTAAATTTTCATGAAAAACATGCAATTTTATAAAATATTCATATGTAAAAATGATTTAAACTCTTAGGTGTTTATCACACATCATCTTACTTAAACAAGCATTACAAGAATATAAAGAAATACACCCAAACTAGTCTTTTATATCGTGTAGCTTGTTGAGCTCCACCTGATTTCTTTTTATCTTGAGCTCCATTTTTTATGCTTCATCTTCATGATTTTTCATGCAGGGGATCTCACTTAAATACCATTGATACATAATTTGTCATCATTAAAATCTGTTGAAAATTATTCTAATATTAATAGGATCGACATGTCTTTTGGATGGGAGGGGTATAACCCTTTGGAGGGTTGCACCCCAACCAAAAGGGTGCCATTAATGCACTCTTCCATACCTTTATAAAGAAGGCTCTATGTCCATTCTCAAAGATATAGAAAAACATCCGATTTTTTGTGAGTCAATTTTCCATTATTTTTAAGACAGAGTTCCACCATATTCCAAGTTCAAACACTTGTTAATGAGTGCTCATTGAACAAGAAGTATCCAAGGAATCTTGGGAGAACATTGGCAATTTCGAATCCGTAAAGCACCAGAGACGAAGGCTAATAAGTTCTTAAGGACAGAGAACATCTCGACTTGGATTTCGTGTTTGAAAATACGCTATTATCCTAAGGTTCTAACCCTATACGGAAATAGAAACAATAAACAGGACAAGTCCTGATTACTCTAACTATGGAATCTCAACAAGCAACCACAATAACCAACAATTAAAATATACTGTAAATATAAAAACAATAACAATAAATTAAAGCAGCAAATATAAATCAAACACACAAAATCAACACAATAATTTTGGTGACGAAGTGGAAAACTCTTGCGAGTAAAAAACCACTCCGGGTATAGGCTACCACCCGAATCCACTATATAGAGAAAAACTTACAGCGATGGTCAAGACCTATGGTGGAAACTCCACCGACTCAAGTACCTCAATACTGCAAGAACTCAAGGCAACTCATTCGGCCCACGACCCACGGTTTTCTTTAGAACCTCTGAAGTCTCTGAGTTGATTGTATCACATCTGACGCCGGAACTCCGACTACCAAACTTCCTCCTAAATAACTCTGAAGGATTATGAATTTTGGGTTAAGTTGTGTTGAAGGTTTATCAAAGATGGAATCACACCTTTAACAAAGAAGACAAGAAGATGAAAAGAGTCTTCGAGGTGGATTCAATAAATGTTGAAATCTTTGAGAGATTTTGGCTCAAAGGAAAAGTGCTTCAACCATAGGGATGGAGGCTACATGTTTGTTTATATAAGTAGGGTGAAAAGCTAGGGTTTTTCAAAATGAAAAAGGCACAAAACGCGTTCAGATCGCAGTCGCATTCGAGCGGTTACTCGAACGCAACACGAACGCGCGCCTACTGGAAAGACTCGTTCGAACGCCACTGGAATTCACAACGAATGGATGCTCTCTGGAATGATCTCGTTCGAACCCAACAAGAACGTGCCTCAAACGTTTGCTCTCTGGAATGAACCCGTTCGAACCCAATGGAGAATGTGCCACTAACCCCACACGCTGCAACGAACGCACCACAAACGTATGTCAGATGCACAGCAGCCCAAAAACCAGTCCAAATGCACCAAGATCTTCATGATAAATTACAACTCAATTGAACTCGTTTTGTCATGGACACATGCCAATAAAAAAAGTGCTAAGAATCTCCCCATTTGGCATTCCGTGACAAAACACTACCTAATACAAAGACTACGGTAATAGACCCAAAAATAAAATAGTCAACCATCAAAACAATGACTTATTATATTAGGACTCGATCTAATACCTAACCAAGTTGTCTTGAAAATAATGCCACCGCAGCAACATACCTGCTTACCTGAAACATCCACAATCAACAATATATCGTGAAAAGCATTGGGATTATCAAGTATAAAATAAACAGGTATAAAACTCATGCATGTACAAGTAGAAATCATTCTCCCCCTTAATTTGAACTCCCTCTAAAACGGAGATATCTAAAGGACAATCTACGACTCCCTCCCATATATTAAGGCACTCCCCCTTAATATATTATTCTCCCTCTTTTTATCATGAAATGACAAAGGTCGAAGGAAACATGAAAAAAAACAGGAGACAAACACATGCAAGAGCATAAACAAACATGACTTACTCCCCTTCACTAACAGGCTAACTCAGTTAGTAAATAAGTAATCAAATGGGAAGTAAATACTCAATGATATGCAAAATAAATGATATGTAGTGATATGAAGCATATACAAGCACACAATGAAATAAACAAAAAAATCATATCAAAACTGACTGAAACAGCATTTCAAGCATTTACAATGATACTCAGTCAGTATTCAGCTGTTTATGACATGAAACAATATGCATTATTTTAAAAGTTGCTAAATACAACACTTATGCATATGACATAAACACCAATGCATATCAAGCACTTGCGTGAAAAATAAAGTGCACAACGAATCAAGGCTTAAGACCTTATTTTATGAGCTGGACACAGCCAAAGAAATCCATCTCTAAACAAACCAAGTCCACAAAAAATGTGTTCAAACCCAGCGCCACTAGGACCTGAAAATAAGCAACATTGGTTGCATGCTATATTGTTTACCCCATAAATATCATGAGCTCATATTTAACAACTTTTTCGAGTGAAGAGTTGTTGCCCTTATCTTTTGAATTTGGCCACATTGGCTCTTTTACACTCGAGTCTCATTTTTTTTTTTAAAAAAAATATATATTTCTTTTTTACTTTTACAAAAGGGGATGGCACAAGGTCAACTAGTCAAAGGTCACACTATTGAGCAAACAAAGCATGAAAGAGATTAGATTGCCATTCCAAAAACTCATACATGCGACCAAGCCTTGATAAAATAAAATCGTGTATGTGAGGTGCAAGCACAAGATATACCAAGAGTTTTTATCACACACACATATGGATATAGAGCATCAAAAAAATAACAGCATATCATACAGGCATAATCATATATCCTACATACAAGGATCACATGTACATGCTATTCATGCTCTAACAAGCTATAAAAAAAATATTTTTGGTCTTTTTCAATTTCCTTTTTTTTTTGAATTTTTCAGTTTTAAAACACAAAAAGTAAAGACACAACATGACTTGACAATATGTAATGGTACGTGGAGTTGTATCCCGAGTACAAATCATACTACCGTCCATTCAGAATCGGCTATGAAATTTATGTCCGGGTTTTCATCCTATATACCAAGGAATATAACAAAACAAGACACACACACACTCATATGCAGTGAACAGAAAAAAATAAACATGCAAAAACATAAAACACACGCACACGCACGCACGCAATGGGAAAAATAAATACAACGTCTAAGAAGAGTTACACCGAAGTGCACTCTCATCATGCATGTTAGGATTAAGGCATTCAGAAGTATATGGGAAGACATTTTGCTTCCTCACCCAAGCTTTTCTAGGAATCTCTTTCACATGAGTATTCCCAGTCAATGAAGCAAGTTTCTCACTAAGAAATTGTATCTGTTTTGTTAGTGCAGAAACTTGAGAAACTAGATTTGAAGAATCAAATCTAGGAGACACACTCTTAGGACTTTTCTTTTATTTGTACAACATGAAACACTTAGGCCTAATGTGTCATGCCTTGCCACAGTGATGGCATACAAGCACAAACCACGGATGAGAGCGAGGTTTACCCACAACACCTCTAGATCGAGGTTGGGTCACAGGATGAGGAACAGACGGAGGAATCACATGATTGCACTCAACATGTTTCTTACCTAAGTCATTTTTAAGAGGTCTAGGCACTGCTCTAGATGTAGACGCCTTATCACAGTTAGGCTTAAAACTAATACCTAATATACGGTCCACTTTCTTATTCCCACTAGAAAATACAAACAACTGAGTTCTAGCATCTTCAAGTTCGGCCTCTAAACTTTGGACCATATCAATTAGGCCTCTATTCATCTCCTTCAGGTCATCTACCATCAAAAGGCTTTGCTCAAATTTGACTTGAGCTTCATTCTTTTCTAGCTCTACTCCTTTTAGCCTCTTATTGACCTCAATATTAGTCTTCTTAATAGCTAAACCCTCATTAAACAGTTCAATATAAGCTACATGAAGACTTTCCTCATCTACAGACTCATCAAGAGAGACTTCTAAATTAGCATCATTAACAACAATCTCTCTCTCATCAGTCACACTAGCAGTAAAGCAATAAAATTACTCTTATTCTTAGGAGACTCATCACTTTCTAAATCACTAAGGGAGGCTGCCATGACTTTCTTGCCTTTAGCCCTAAGGTATGTGGGACACTCAGATCTAACGTGCCCATATCCTTCACATTCATGGCATTGAATACTACAGGGTCTACTACCCCGCTCATCTCAAGACTCATTGTTGCTATGCCTACTCTCTCTAGGCTTATCCTCCATATCCCTATTACTGCTATGGCCACTCTTTTTAAGCTTAAGAAATTTCTTAAAATTCTTTGCAAACAAGGCCAAATCATGATTCGTGAGGGTATCCTCATCACTAGACGAACCATGAACAACTTCTTTCGCGATCTTCATCACTATAGTTTTGGACTTTTGATACCCAGGACTGCTCATACACCTGCAGTTTTCCTACGAGGTCTTCTAAATTAAGCTGATCGAGGTCATTGCTTTCCTCGATGGCGGTGATTTTGGGTAGGAACTTATCATGCAGGGATCTAAGGATTTTCCTAACAATCCTGTTGGTAGGGATAGTCTCACCTAGGTTAAAACTAGAGTTAACGATATCGTTAATCTCAGCATAAAATTCATCAAAGGTCTCATCATCTTTCATTTTAGCGACCTCAAATCTAGTAGCAAGATCCTGGAGTCTATTATTTTTAGCAGACAATGTGCCCTCATGCACAGTCTGCAGGATATCCCAAGCATCTTTGGCTATCTCACACATAGAGATTCTCCTAAACTCAACAGAGTAAACAACATCATGTATGGCATTAACAGCCTTGCTGTTCCTATTGCTAGCATCAAATTCGTCCTTGATCCAGGTCAATTTGTCTTTAGGGGAAGAGACCCTATCAACAATAACAACAACGGAGGGGGGGGGGGTTCCACTCGTGTTCAACAGTCATCCAAACTCTCTTATCTAAGGACTTAAGGAAAGCCTTCATACGAACCTTCCAATGTAAATATTCTGTGCCATTAAAAAATGGCGGACAATTCAAGGGTTGACTACGTTCCATTGCTAATGGGTTAAGGATCGAGTTCAGGCTCTGATACCAATTGAAAATACGCTATTATCCTAAGGTTCTGACCCTATGCGGAAATACAAATAATAAACAGGACAAGTCATGATTACTGTAACTATGGAATCTCAACAAGCAACCACAATAACCAACAATTAAAATATGCTGTAAATATAAAAATAATAACAATAAATTAAAGCAGCAAATATAAATCAAACACACAAAATCAACACAATAATTTTGGTGACGAAGTGGAAAACTCTTGCGAGTAAAAAACCACTCCGGGTATATGCTACCACCCGAATCCACTATATAGAGAAAAACTTACAGCGATGGTCAAGACCTATGGTGGCAACTTCATCGACTCAAGAACCTCATCACACCTTTAACAAAGAAGACAAGAAGATGAAAAGAGTTTTCAAGGTGGATTCAATAAAGGTTGAAAGCTTTGAGAGATTTTGGCTCAAAGGAAAAGTGCTTCAACTATAGGGATGGCGGCTACATGTTTGTTTATATAGGTATGGTGAAAAGCTAGGGTTTTTCAAAATGAAAAAGGCACAAAACGCGTTCAGATCGCAGTCGCGTTCGAGCAGTTACTCGAACACAACACGAATGCGCGCCTACTGGAAAGACTCGTTTGAACGCCACTGGAACGCACAACGAATGGATGCTCTCTGGAATGATCTCGTTCGAACCCAACAAGAACGTGCCTCGAACGTTTACTCTCTGGAATGAACCCGTTCGAACCCAATGGAGAACGTGCCACTAACCCCACACGCTGCAACGAACGCACCACGAACGTATGTCAGATGCACAGCAGCCAAAAACCAGTCCAATTGCACCAAGATTTTCATGATAAATTACAACTCAATTGAACTCGTTTTGTCACGGACACATGCCAATAAAAAAGGTGCTAACAGTGTTCATCATCATCTTCAACTTTTCCAGGTTTTCATTTTTCTGAATTTCATGATTTGTGTTCTGGTTTTGATAAATTTAATTGGATTATGCATGTTAAGATTGAATTACAACACATATCCTACTAACAATCTTAAGAACTTATTAATGCACTTTGTGTTGTATAATTTTATTTTTGCATGATTCATAAATTATGGAAAAGTTTACTGCAATTTATAAATTCTCATCCAATTCAATTGAACGTCCTGTTTGCATTCCTGGGCACGTCCTTTCCATTTTTTCTATAAAAAAAAAAAACGAAAAACGAAAAATGAAATGGCATATGTTTTTAGCCATATTATTTGAAATAATAGTATTCTATTAATAATAATTGCTTTCTAGACATGTTAAAAGGAGTCACCTTTAGAAGTTGTGTGTTTGTTTGACACGGAAAATTTTTTTTTGATGAAATCTGTAATTTGGAATTGCATACACGCTTTGGTTGAATTTATTACTGTAATTTTTATTATTCGTACTTAGCATGATGAAACAAAGTCATGTGTGCACATTGCATATTTTGTGAAATCAAAGGGTGTGAGAAAAATTATATCCTTTTAGATTTTATGGAAGTTATTTATTCAACCACCCACAAATGAAATTATATAATTATAATAATAATAATAATAATAATAATAAAATAATTATCACTGCAGAATATTTTTTATTATTTAAATATAATCTTGCATACATGATTCTTGTAAGTTGATATGTGTAATTAACTTAGGAAGGTGTTGCTTGGTGGTGTAGGGTCCATGATCTAGATCTTGAGATTCTGGGTTCGAATCCAAGGGGTGCACTTCTTGTAAGAGCCTGGGACAAGCCGTGATTTTACCTGCGCCGCGGCCCAGAATGGGTGGTTTGGTGGCGGGGTTTCCAATGTTCCAAAAAAAAAAAAAAAAAAAAAAAAAAATAGCCATGCAAGTGGGTTTGGTGAAAAGTCATGGCTCTTCACATGAGATGCAATCTGATGAAAAAAAAATTAATTAATATTTATTGGAAAAAAAAAAATTGAAATTGACGTGACTATGCATGTATTTAAAAGAAAAGAAAAATTATTGTCAATACATGCATTAAATGAATAATTTTGCAGTTTGCGTTTTTTGCTTGCAATATAGACTTAGATTTATCTATATAATAGTATAGTATACATGTTATAGAATATGAAATTAACATTATAGAATATATGTAATCATATTAACTTAGTAAAATCATATACTGAATTTTTATAAACTTGGTAGTATAGGTTTAAGTTAATATTAGAATATTCAATTATCACAAGTATACACCTAGTTTAATTTAGGGGTGGCAAAACGAATCAACGAATAGAATTTGTATCGAATCCTAAATAAATCGAATCAAAATATGATGAATTCGTATTCGATTCGTTTATTAAACGAATCATAATATCAGGATTCATATTCGATTCGTTATTAAACGAATCGAATACGAATATTCGTTTAGTCAAAGATATTATTTAATAAAACAATTTACCACACTTGATTTACATTAATTCTTCATAAATATATACATATGAAATATGTAATTAATATATTTACTAAAAATACCTTACCAAATATCGAAAATATTATTTTTTCTATGATAATTAACTATAATTTCTCGAATCTTAATTAAAAATTAATAAGAACTAGTAAATAAAAATAATAAAACGAATCATAAACGAATAAACGAATCAATGAGCTTAAATTCGTATTCGATTCGTTTAATAAACGAATCGAATCGAATCGAATTGACCAATTTATTAAACGAATCCATTTTTTCAAACTCGTATTCGCTTTAAAGCGAATCGAATCGAACGAATAAACGAATCCTGACCCAAATTGCCACCCCTAGTTTAATTGTGATAAAGTTGAAAGTTATTTGTTAATTATATGTTGCATACTTGGTTGAAAATTAAAAGTGTAGTAATACACAAGTAATTTCATCCAAGCTTGATTGAATTTAAAATTTATATTTGTAATATCGAATATTGTATTGTAACACTAAAAGTGAAATACTGAGTATTGAATTGCTAAGAGATTCTATTGAGGAAGTATTTAAAGGATATTCTGTCAAAAGGCGATAAGAGCCTAAGTGATCAGGGATTTAAGTGGTAACTCCGGACCCCCCTCGTCCTCTGGAAATATTCATTTATTTACTTATCATAAGAAACCTTAGTCGGAAATTCAAGGACTTGTGTTTATTGGTACTATTGTCCAATAGAACAACGAGTGGATACTTGGTATATCATTTGAACAAGATCATGTGTTGATTGTTGTACAATTTGTCTTTTGTAGACTTATTGACCCCTGTTGATTTTTCCAGTTACACATGGCTAGCGGAAACATCACAGTACCGGTCTCTCATGGAGAAAAACCGGAGAAGTTTGCTGGGGCAAACTTCAAATAGTGGCAGAGCAAAATACTGTTCTACCTGACAACTCTTCAGTTGGCTAACTTCCTTAAAGATCCTCCGGATCCTGTGGAGGGTGAATCGGAAACAGCCAAGGAACTGCGAGAACAGACATGGTCGTATGGAGACTTCCTGTGCAAAAACTACCCTTTGGGTGATCTTGACAATACTCTGTACAATGTGTACCAAGCATGACTTCTGCGAAGATTCTCTGGGAATCTCTTGAGAAGAAATACAAAACCGAAGATGCTGGACAGAAAAAATTTATCGTGGGCAGGTTTCTGGCCTACAAGATGGTAGATTCAACGACGGTGATGTCTCAGTTGGGTGAACTGCAGTTGATCATTCATGAAATACTGGATGAAGGTATGAAACTTTGTTAGACGTTTCAAGTTACCACCATAATTGAAAAGTTGCCTCCATCATGGAAGGACTTCAGGAGCTATCTGAAACACAAAAGAAACAGATGAGCCTTGAAGACCTTGGAGTTCAATTGAGAATCGAAGAGGACAACAGTAAGTCCGAAAAGGCCAGCTACAAGACTATGGATTCTAAGGCCAACATCGTCGAGGGTGTAAAGGGTAGCAAGAAGAGAAAGAACAGTGGAGCTGGTTCTTCCCAAGCGAACAAGAAGTTCATGGGGAAGTGCTACAACTGTGGAAAGAGCATTCATATGTCAAAGGACTGCAGAAACAAGAAGTCTCAGGATAAGGGCAAGAAAAAGAAAAATGAGGCTCATGTCACTGAAGACGAGCAGCTGACTGATGAGATCTCAGAGATGAACCTATCAGCAGTGGTAACTGAAGCCAACTTGGTTGGGAATCCGAGAGAATGGTGAGTAGACACTGGGGCTACTCGTTGTGGGACACAGGAACTGGGCAACGCATGCTGTCCCGGGCTCGCGGCCCAGTTGGGAGTACTGAGTAGCCCGCGGGAGACTAAACCGGAGAATGATGGAGTCGCCACCCGGTGTGAACCGAGAAAATGAGATTTAAGGCCGCACTCACCCCTCACAAGGGAAGACCTCAAACCGTTGGGTTCGGAATGGTCCCTTACTTATGTCACTTGTAATGAAAGGATTTGTGCAATAATTTAGTCAAACCTAAGTAACACCTATTTCAAAGAGTATTATGCTTCTAAGTTCACATGCATGAAAGTAATCATCATAACGGCAAACATGCAATAGCACACGGTAATCTCATGAACATGCTTCGATCATATAATGCGGAAAACAAAGAACAACCTAAACATAATGCAAATTCCAAACGCAAAACAAAACGATTAATCATGCTTGAAAATAAACAACCAAATAGGCTAAATCGTGCCTAAGAACTAAGTAACATACTAATGACCTAATCATGCTTGAATATCATTTCATGAACACATCAGACAGATAGACGCAGGGATACAAATACTATGATTAATTACATGATATAAGAGAAATCACCAAAGAAATAATTATACATAACATGTGATGAAAATGACTCAATTCAGTGTATTCGCGTTCGTGTAGCATTAGTAAACGCGTTCGAACGGTAAACAGAAGGTTCGCATTCGTATAGCATTTGATAACGCGTTCGAATGGGACCAGACAGAAAACATGCACTCGTACGGCGTTCCGAAATGCGTTCAAACGGGGTTACAGCAGTGACCTCCAAAATGCAGTAAACAACATGACACATACATGAACGGATGAATAAATGACACCTAATAAATAATAACGGGCTAAAAGCGCGGCAAAGCATCGTGGTAAATGATTTTAACCTCTCAAAATAGAGGACCTTTAATCGCACTTACTAAGCCCATGCGCAATCAACACAATACATATATAAAAAAGTAAAGACAATGATATCAGACTTCGTATACCCAATTGAACACATCTTACATTCAACCGAATATACATCAACCGGCGCGGCAAAGCATCGTGGTAAAGGGTTTTAACCCCTCAAAAGAGGGGACCTTTAATCCAACTTACTAAACCCATGCGCTCGATCACGTAATGCATATAAAAATAAAGACAATAATATCGGACTTCGTATACCCGATTGAACACATCTTACATTCAACCGAATATACATCAACCGGCGCGGCAAAGCATCGTGATAAAGGATTTTAACCCGTCAAAATATGGGACCTTTAATCCAACTTACTAAGCCCATGCGCTCGATCACATTATGCATATAAAAATAACATAAATAATATCGGACTTCGTATACCCGATTGAACACATCTTACATTCAACCGAATATACATCAACCGGCGCGACAAAATATCGTGGTAAATGATTTTAACCCCTCAAAATAGGGGAACTTTAATCCAACTTACTAAGACCATGCGCTCGATCACATAAAAAAAAATAACATGCGGAAATCAAGTAGCGAATAATAAACAAATCAAAACAACATAAAACGAAATATGCGCCGTTTACTCAAGTGATACGTGGAGTTGTATCCCGAGTACATATCATACTACCGTCCATTCGGAATCGGCTATGAAATTTATGTCCGGGTTTCCATCCTATATACCACGAGAGGCGACACACTTTTCATTTTATTCAAGGGCCACAACATACATCAATTTATAATACATGCATTTTTTTTTATCTATTCAAAGGCCACAACATACATCACTTCATAATAATCATGCAAACGAAACTCAATAAATAGTAAAGATAAAACTAAAAACAAGTGTGAAAAATACCCTCAGGTCTAACCTTTTTTGCCGACTTTCAGACTTACGTTTCACGGAGATCGGAAGGGTTAAAGCTCCTCAACTTCTCCGGTTCACTGGTTTAGCATCTTAGCTCACTATTTTGCTATTTTTCTTGTTGTTTGACCTCCGTTTTGCTGCTGTTTTACTGCCATTTTGCTGCCGTATTGCTGCCGTATTTGGTCACTGTTTTTGTTGTTTTAGGCTACTGTTTTGGGTGATTTAGGGGGGATGTTTTAGGGGTGCAGGGCTGCTATTTTGGTTGGTTAAGGGGCTGCTGTTTGGGGTGTTTTTTACTCACTGTTTGGGCGTGTTTTTGCTCACTGTGTGAGGCAGATTTGAAGGTAATGGCTGGACAGTTTTACGTGGATTGTGTGGTTGGTTACGTGGCAGTGTATGGCGTGAATGGCTGTGAGTGTGTGCCGTTTGTTGTTATGTTTGTTACGTGGTGTGAATGGCTAGGCATGAGCTGCATGAAGGGGGCTTTCAGTAAGGGCTGCTTATGCATGAAGCTGTAACGTGAGGCCAATGTTAGGGACTGTTTGTAGATGCAACGTGAATGTGGTGTTGATGAATGAGGGAAAGGGTCTGCTACGTGTTTTATAGGGAGAGAGAGATGAGTGATGGAGGCGTGCTGCTTAGGATATTTTGCTAATTGTGTGTTGTCGGTTTAGAGAGAGACGAGAGGTTGAAGTCATTAGTTTGTTTTTTGGTTTGCCGTGTATGGTCAGGAGAGGGAGTGTATTTGGTTTTGGGTTGTTTATATAGACAAGGGCTAGGGCTTCCCCTTGTCTCACAAGGAATAGATTGGATTTGGTGTCAAACAATGAAAGAATTTGATTGATTGAGGGGACAAATTTTGGTGAATTAGGAAGGTTGAATATTTGATTTATCTTGTTTAGGCATGATATTGGTTAAGTAAGGTATATAATATTTGTGATTTATCTTAATTAGGTATGATTTAATTTAATATTTTCTTTAATTTAGTATATAATATTTTGGATTAGGAAGTTACAATATTTTAATTTGGTATAATTATATTTTATGTCTTATTTAATTTGGTAAATGACTTAATTAATATTTTATTTAGTTAATATTTAATTTAATTAATATTTAATTTAATTTGGGTGTATTTTAGAGGCCATGGGCGTGTGGGCCTAGGTGGGTGTGGGCGTGGGCTTTGTCTTGGTAAGCTAGGTGTTGTGTTGGTTTGGTGAGTGGGTTTGGGCCAAGAGTGCTTTAAAATGGAGGTCCAACGAGCGAGCTTGGAGCTAAACATGCGGATAAAAGTAAACGAAATGCCGATTCCCTTCCGACAACCGTTTCCCGCAACTTCCTCGACTAAAAAGGTAGTGCCTCCAAATGAGACTCATCATAGGGACTCACATGTAAAAATGCAATGCCCACAGTCGCCCCCACTTTGATGGAACTTGTGCAGTGTGTGACTTTGAACAATCCTATCAAAGTTATGCAATTCATTTCTACTTACCTGGCTCGCCAGCTGTTGCTTAACTTACTTGTTATCTTGAGATGCTTTGACCTTTGGGCTTTATTCCCGAACTTCTTTGAGAGAGAGCTTTCTTCTCCTGGGCTTTATTCCCGAGCTTTTTTGCAAGTGGGCTTTATTCTTCTAGGCTTTGTTCCGAACTGTGTAGAGATATGGCTTTATTCCCTGGGCCTTATTCCCGAGCTGTGTTAAGATAGAGCTTTATTCCCATGGGCCTTGTTCCCGAACTGTGTAAGATGGAGCTTTATTCCCTGGGCCTTGTTCTCGAACTGCTTTGAAAGTGGGCTTTATTCCCTTGGGCCTTGTTCACGAACTATGTTAAGATAGAGCTTTATTCCCTGGGCTGTATTCCCGAACTGTGTTAAGATAGGGCTTTATTCCTCTGGGCCTTGTTCCCGAACTGCTTTGAAAGTGGGCTTTATTCCATTGGGCCTTATTCCCGAACTATGTTAAGATATGGCTTTATTCCCCTGGGTTGTATTCCTGAACTGTGTTAAGATAGGGCTTTATTCCCGAACTGCTTTGAAAGTGGGATTTATTCCCTTGGACCTTATTCCCAAACTATGTTAAGATAGAGCTTTATTCCCATGGGCTGTATTCCCGAACTGTGTTAAGATAGGGCTTTATTCCCTGGGCCTTGTTCCCGAACTGCTTTGAAAGTGGGTTTTATTCCATTGGGCTTGTTCCTGAACTATACTGAGAGAGAGATTTATTCTCATGGGCTGTATTCCCGAACTGTGCTGAGAGAGAGCTTTATTCCTCTAGGATGTATTCCCGAATTATGTTGACTGTGGGCCTGGTTCCCGAACTGTACTGATTGAAGGCTTTATTCCCTGGGCCTTGTTCCCGAACTGTACTGAATGTGGGATTTATCCCCGAACTGAGCAGACTGTGGGCTTTGTTCCTGAATTGTACTTAATGTGGGCTTTATCCCCGATCTGAGCTGACTGTGGGCTTTGTTCCTGAATTGTACTGAATGTGGGCTTTATTCTCTGATCTGAGCTGACTGTGGGCTTTGTTCCTGAATTGCACTGAATGTGGGCTTTATTCCCTTATCTGAGCTGACTGTGGGCTTTATTCCGGAACTGTGTTGAATGTGGGCTTTATTCTCTGATCTGAGCTGACTGTGGGCTTTGTTCCTGAATTGCACTGAATGTGGGCTTTATTCCCTTATCTGAGCTGATTGTGGTCTTTATTCCCGAACTGTGTTGAATGTGAGCTTTATTCTCTGATCTGAGCTGACTGCGGGCTTTGTTCCTGAATTGCACTGAATGTGGGCTTTATTCCCTTATCTGAGCTGACTGTGGGCTTTATTCCCGAACTGTGTTGAATGTGGGCTTTATTCCCCTGGGCCTTGTTCCCGAAACTGTTACCGATGTAGTGGTTCTTCGACCTCAAACTGACGTGGGCCTCGCCCCAAAACTGATACTGACGTGGGCCTCGCCCTCAACTGATACTGATGTGGGCCTCGCCCCCAGACTGATACTAATATGGGACTCGCCCCAAACTGATACTGATGTGGGCCTCGCCCCCAGACTGATACTGATATGGGCCTCAACCCTGGGACTCGTCCCCAAGCTACTGATAATGACGTGGGCCTCACCCCCCAGATTGTCATATCCGGCAAGACTGATGTTAATGCTAATGTGGGCCTCGCCCCCAGAGTGCCATACCCAAAACTCAAACTCAAATGGGCCTCAACCCTGGGATTATTACCCAAATCCGATACTGTGTTTTTACCATTTCTGATTAGCTTGTTCTTTGTCGCTTTCTCTTTTCTTTTTCAAAACCTGTGAACACAAAACAAAACAAACACAAAAGGATGCAAAATGTGTTACGTGTATGCATGCATGAATGTTCCTATCCCGTCGGGTTTGGTCTTCTGCCAATTCTCTTGGTGACTGCTCAGTCTTCTTTTCCTCAGGCAAGCCACTGCTTCAATCTGTCTACGTTGATCGGCTCGGTGAACTAATTCTCCTCTAAATCTGATAGTCTCACTGTCCCGTTTCCCATTGTTGAATGGCTATCCTGTTTTTTTTGCTTGCTTCTTCCAAAACTTCACCGGGTTCGAAACATCACTGAATTTCATAGTACCCAGGTTGAATGTTTTTCTCAAATATACTAATATTGCAGAAGAGATTTAGCGAAATGAACGTCTTTATTATCATAAAAAAATGGTTCAAACATGTAGACTAAATCAATGTCTATGTTAAAAATGCAGGATCAAATAAACTAGGAGGAATAACTTCATCATTCTCAACATTGTCTTCTTCCTTGGCCTATGGTTCTTCACTGTTA
Source organism: Zanthoxylum bungeanum (assembly GCA_019454045.1). Classification (NCBI taxonomy): domain Eukaryota; kingdom Viridiplantae; phylum Streptophyta; class Magnoliopsida; order Sapindales; family Rutaceae; genus Zanthoxylum; species Zanthoxylum bungeanum. The sequence continues at coordinate 25,275 of SKCR01047861.1, read as the reverse complement.
TCCTTGATCTCAATGCAAGAAGCCTGGGTGGTTGAGTGGCTTTATGGTTGAGGGTTCATGTGTGTGTTAGGTTGTTCTTTTTCTGGATTGGGTATTTTATGGGAGTCAATGAGGTTTTGGACCTCATGCCTAAGGCGGATACAGTGGTCGGTGTCATGGCCTTTTTCTTGATGGAAGTAACAATACTGGTTTAGGTTGAGGTACGGTGGTACAGGGTTCGGAAATGGCCTAGGTTCCAAAGGTTTTAGAAGTCCTTGCATTTTCAGTTTTTCAAATACATTTGACAAAGGTCTACCAGATTGGAGAATCGTCTGTTCTTGACGGTAGCGACCTCGACAGTAGCGGGCTTGGTCTCAGAAGGCCCCCCAAAAGTTCTTCTATTCTGGCCATAAAACTTTCTGTTTTCAGCCTCCTCTTCTTCAATATCCATAACAGTCTCTCTCAACTGTCGGAAATCAGTAATCATGGAGGTCATCCTCCTCAGCTTACCATAAATAGAGGGCTTGGTGCCCTTGATAATCATCTTAATCTGGTCCTTCTCAGAGGGCCGAGTTTGCATTTTCAAAATCTGGCTTCTCCAGCGATCCATATACTCTTTGAAACTTTCCTCTGGCTTCTGTTTAATGTTCTCCAAATCACGGAGTGACAAGTCAATTTCTAAGTCTGTAACATACTGCTTCAGAAAAGCATCAGCTAGTTCCCTCCAATCTTCTTTAACCTTCTTCTCAAGGCTATGATACCAAACCACAGGTGCCCTCTCGAGTGACATCCCAAACATCTTTTGGACTTGGCGCTATGATAGGCCCACTGAACTCATGACTGAGACATATTGCTACAGATGGACTCTCGGGTCTCCATTCTCATTAAACTTGGCCATGTCGGGCATTTTAAACTGAGCTGGCAGCTGTTCTCCAAAGGTCATTGCCTCATAATCTAACAACTCTTCATGTTTACCCCTCATTTTACGGGCAACTGTTTCAACCTGATCCCGAAGCTTCTGAAATTCTGCCTGAGACCCAATCACTCTGCATGTTGCATACTCTGCCATGTCATCATCAAAAGTGGGGATATCATTGACCGGTGCTTACACATGCGTATAACGCAAGCGCACGTATCGTTCAAGTAGTATAAAAATATTGATCCCACGAGGACTTAATATCTAATCTATTATTTTATGAGGTCAAATGATTACTAGTATCTAACAGGTTGTTTGATTGATTTGAAATGGTGACGATTCTAAATTTAAAAATAAGTAAATAAAATTGTTCGAAAGTAGGTTTTAAGAAAATTCAATATTAAAAACTATCTAGGGTTGTGATTTCTTCCAATATCATTTTAAAGATGAAGTGGTTATCTTAAAGTTGGGTAATATATTGATTTATTAACCTGGAACACTAAATTATGTGTAAGCCTCTGTCGATGGTCAGACACAAATACCCAGTTTAACCCAATTGAACCATATGTCTATGTCAACCAAATTATCTGGATTCATTAAGTTTAAGTTCCAATTTTGCTACCCCCCCGCCCGACAGGTATATGTCTATCATGTAAGGAAATCTATTAAAGGGTTATTTATCCTCAAGGAAGATCGTGGACTATTGAGTTTAAGGTCTTAAACTTAAATCCATATGTCTAGTTCATTTTAAGTTTCCCAGTTCAATTTTATTAATGGCCAGTTAATGAAAAAGCATTAAGATTAAGACTCAATAAATAAATCTTTATATTACCCAAGCTAAATCTACCCCTTATAAACCGGTGATATTGGATTTCATCACAACCCCAGATAACTGGATTAGTTACGACACATATTTACGGGTAGTAAAAAACTTAAATAAAATAAAAGACATAAAGTAAAATACTGAAAATTAAATACTGAAAAGTAAATGCTGAAAAGTAAATGCTGAAATTAAATACTGAAAATTAAATGCAGAAAGTAAATTACTGAAAGTAATTGCTGAAAGTAAATTGCTGAAAAGTAAATTGCTGAAAAGTAAATTGCTGAAAAGTAAATTGCTGAAAGTAAATTACTGAAAAGTAAAAACTGAAAATTAAAGAAAGAAAAGTATTGTGCGTAAAAGTAAATTGCGGAAAGTAAAAACTGAAAAGTAAAGAAAAGAAAGTTCGAAAGTGGAAATTAATTACTGAAAGCTGTAAATAAACAAACAAGATATAATCTTCTTAGTATTCTTAAGGAATTCCTTAGAAGAAAGTATGAATTTTACAAATGAATGGCATGGTATATATAGGCAAAATTTTCCCTCCATCAAATCATTCACCAAATCAATTATTAATTGTTCCACTGATTGCTCCACTAATTGGCTCCACCAAATCCATTATTAATTGCTCCACTAATCTCTTATCATGTTTGGTGATGATTTGATAATTTTTATTATTTATTTATTAATTTATTTTTTTTGCTTTGAAAATGATTGAAAGTGACTTTAATAATTACACACAACACACTTCTGGATGGTTCATCAATTTCGGGCATGAAATCTTCAGAATTCGAAATTATTTTGTCTTTCAAAGCTGTAGATATTTGAGTCTTCTTTAATCTGGAACTTGAATCAGCTCAATCCGATATCGGAGCAAAAATTTATGCCCAAAATATGACAGATGCACAAAACTGGAATTTCCAAACTGCACTTCGTCAAAAATGCCCTTTCAAGTTTCCAATCTCCAAAATTAAAATATCAAGTCCAATAATTGCCCTTTATTTGACCCATATTTCGTCCTAAATGATTTCATTAAGTCCCAATATTATTTTATCTGCAAAATAAATTAAAACACATCAAAACGTTCATCAAACCCGAGAAACTAAACAAAATATTAAGTTAAAGGGGCGGTAAATATTGATATATTTTCCGCTCATCAATCATCCCCCAACCCATTCGGAGGCTCCTCGCGCCTCACATTCTCAAAAATTCCCCCAGCACGGGGTACAGCCATACCAGCCACAGCAGTAGTCAAGGCTTGCAACTGTTCAGTAATTTTGGCGAAACCATTCTCCAACTGATCCATGCGAGATATTTCGTTTTCTGATCCACTCATATTTGTTATTGGCCTTTTGGTGTGTCTTCCATATTCTCTAACCCAACGGGAATCTATGATGACTTTTAGAACACAAGGGTTGGCATGATGCATGTATGCATGAGGTGAATAAGATGCATGCGATACAAGGAATATATCAACTCATTAAAATTTTCACACAAATCGGTCTATCATTATTTTAGAAGCTTTTGGCCCAATTGTCATAGGAGTGAACTCGTCCCAGTTTAAATGGCCCAACAAGTTCACATCTCATGGAAAGAAGTCCAACTGTATCCAAATGATAATGTTCCTAAACACAAACATATAATGGCCCATTGGCGTTTTGGAAGCTTTTGGCCCGATCACCATAAGATACGTTCTTGTCCCAGTTTAAATGGCCCAACAAGCCCATATCCCATGATAAAATGTCCGAATGGATCCAAACGAAAATGTTCCTAAACACAAGCATATAATAGATAATCCAGTCGTAAAGCAATAATTTCTACAGAGTGGCCCATCGACATTTCAGAAGCTTTTGGCCCAATTGTCATAGGATACGAACTCGTCCCAGTTTAAATGGCCCAACAAGTTCGCATTTCTGACAAGAAGTCCAACTGCATCCAAATGAGGATGTCCCACAAACACAAGGAAATAGTTGTTATAGGTCATATCGCAAGAGTGTAGACAAAGACTCTCGCTGGCGAAGGATTACCCACAACTAGGTCTCCCCACTCAAGGGTTCGAGCGACCAAGTGAGCGCACCTTTTTTATACCTTACAGTATATGCCAACGAGTTATGGTGTGTGACTAACTATCAATGGATTTCTTGCAGATTCCCCAGAGGGGGGGGTGGAGCGAGGCTCTCTTAAGTACCCAAGCCTCTTAGGCTCTTATCGCTTGGTGACAGGAATAAGCAACAAGTCCTCCAGATTAGTCTGTCACAATAGGCTACAAGTAGATGATTATCTAGGTGTCTTCACAGTTTTTCCTTCTAGAAAGGTAGTGAGTGAAGGAAGACACCAAACCATTACCCAGCCTAAACAATATGCCTTTGATTAAACCCATTTTAACTCACAGTAGACACAGTTAATTAAAGCACAAATCATACTATTACAAGACATTATTTCGGGGCCGATTCTCTATCCCCAGTGGAGTCGCCAGACTGTGGGACATAGGAACTGGGCGACGCATGTTGTCCCGGGCTCGCGGCTCGGTTGGGAGTACTGAGTAGCCCGCGGGAGACTAAACCGGAGAATGATGGAGTCGCCACCCGGTGTGAACCGAGAAAATGAGATTAAGGCCGCACTCACCCCTCGCAAGGGAAGACCTCAAACCGTTGGGTTCAGAATGGTCTCTTACTTATGTCACTTGTAATGAAAGGATTTGTGCAATAATTTAGTCAAACCTAAGTAACACCTATTTCCAAGAGTATTATGCTTCTAAGTTCACATACATGAAAGTAATCATCATAACGGCAAACATGCAATAGCACACGGAAATCTCATGAACATGCTTCGATCATATAATGCGGAAAACAAAGAACAACCTAAACATAATGCAAATTCCAAACGCAAAACAAAACGATTAATCATGCTTGAAAATAAACAACCAAATAGGCTAAATCATGCCTAAGAACTAAGTAACATACTAATGACCTAATCATGCTTGAATACCATCTCATGAACACATCGGAGAGATAGACTCAGGGATACAAATAATATGATTGATTACATGATATAAGAGAAATCACCTAAGAAACAATTATACATGACATGTGATGAAAATGACTCAATTCAGTGTATTCGCGTTCGTGTAGCGTTTGTAAACGCGTTCGAACGGTAAACAGAAGGTTCGTGTTCGTATAGCGTTTGATAACGCGTTCGAACGGGACCAGACAGAAAACATGCGCTCGTGTAATGTTCCGAAACGTGTTCGAACAGGGTTACAGCAGTGACCTCCAAAATGCAGTAAACAACATGACACATACATGAACGGATGAATAATGACACCTAATAAATAATAACGGGCTAAAAGCGCGGCAAAGCATCGTGGTAAAGGATTTTAACCTCTCAAAATAGAGGACCTTTAATCGCACTTACTAAGCCCATGCACAATCAACACAATACATATATAAAAAATTAAAGACAATGATATCGGACTTCGTATACCCGATTGAACACATCTTACATTCAATCGAATATACATCAACTGGCACGGCAAAGCATCGTGGTAAAGGGTTTTAACCCCTCAAAACAGGGGACCTTTAATCCAACTTACTAAACTCATGCGCTCGATCACGTAATGCATATAAAAATAAAGACAATAATATCGGACTTCGTATACCCGATTTAACACATCTTACATTCAACCGAATATACATCAACCGGTGCGGCAAAGCATCGTGGTAAAGGATTTTAACCCCTCAAAATAGGGGACCTTTAATCCAACTTACTAAGCCCATGCGCTCGATCACATCATGCATATAAAAAATAACATAAATAATATCGGACTTCGTATACCCGATTGAACACATCTTACATTCAACCGAATATACATCAACCGGCGCATAAAAATATCGTGGTAAAGGATTTTAACCCCTCAAAATAGGGGACCTTTAATCCAACTTACTAAGCTCATGCGCTCGATCACATCAAAACAAATAACATGCGGAAATCAAGTAGTGAATAATAAACAAATCAAAACAACATAAAACGAAATATGCGCCGTTTACTCAAGTGATACGTGGAGTTGTATCCCGAGTACATATCATACTACCGTCCATTCGGAATCGGCTATGAAATTTATGTCCGGGTTTCCATCCTATATACCACGAGAGGCGACACACTTTTCATTTTATTCAAGGGCCACAACATACATCAATTTATAATACATGCATTTTTTTTATCTATTCAAAGGCCACAACTTACATCACTTCATAATAATCATGCAAACGAAACTCAATAAATAGTAAAGATAAAACTGAAAATAAGTGTGAAAAATACCCTCAGGTCTAACCTTTTTTGCCGACTTTCAGACTTACGTTTCACGGAGATCGGAAGGGTTAAAGCTCCTCAACTTCTCTGGTTCACTGGTTTAGCGTCTTAGCTCACTGTTTTGCTGTTTTGCTTGCTATTTGACCTCTATTTTGCTGCTGTTTTTCTGCCGTATTGCTGCCGTATTTGGTCACTATTTTTGTTGTTTTAGGCTACTATTTTGGGTGATTTAGGGGGGATGTTTTAGGGGTGCAGGGCTGCTGTTTTGGTTGGTTAAGGGGCTGCTATTTGGGGTGTATTTTACTCACTGTTTGTGCGTGTTTTTGCTCACTGTGTGAGGCAGATTTGAAGGTAATGGCTGGACAGTTTTACGTGGATTGTGTGGTTGGTTACGTGGCAGTGTATGGCGTGAATGGCTGTGAGTGTATGTCGTTTGTTGTTATGTTTGTTATGTGGTGTGAATGGCTAGGCGTGAGCTGCATGAAGGGGGCTTTCAGTAAGGGTTGCTTATGCATGAAGCTGTAACGTGAGGCCAATGACAGGGGCTGTTTGTAGATGCAACGTGAGTGTGGTGTTGATGAATGAGGGAGAGGGCCTGCTACGTGTTTTATAGGGAGAGAGAGATGAGTGATGGAGGCGTGCTGCTTAGGATTTTTGGCTAATTATGTGTTGTCGGTTTAGAGAGAGACGAGAGGTTGAAGTCATTAGTTTGTTTTTTGGTTTGCCGTGTATGGTCAGGAGGGGGAGTGTCTTTGGTTTTGGGTTGTTTATATAGACAAGGGCTAGGGCTTCCCCTTGTCTCACAAGGAATAAATTAGATTTGGTGTCAAACAAGGAAAAGATTTGATTTATTGGGGGGACAAATTTTGGTGAATTAGGAAGGTTGAATATTTGATTTATCTTGTTTAGGCATGATATTGGTTAAGTAAGGTATATAATATTTGTGATTTATCTTAATTAGGTATGATTTAATTTAATGTTTTCTTTAATTTAGTATATAATATTTTGGATTAGGAAGTTACAATATTTTAATTTGGTATAATTATATTTTATGTCTTATTAAATTTGGTAAATGACTTAATTACTATTTTATTTAGTTAATATTTAATTTAATTAATATTTAATTTAATTTGAGTGTATTTTAGAGACCATGGGCGTGTGGGCCTAGGTGGGTGTGGGCGTGGGCTTTGTCTTGGTAAGCTAGGTGTTATGTTGGTTTGGTGAGTGGGTTTGGGCCAAGAGTGCTTTAAAACGGAGGTCCAACGAGCGAGCTTGGAGCTAAACATGCGGATAAAATTAAACGAAATGTATATTCCCTTCCGACAACCGTTTCCCACAACTTCCTCGACTAAAAAGGTAGTGCCTCCAAATGAGACTCATCATAGGGACTCACATGCAAAAATGCAATGCCTACACTCGTCATATCTGTGTATATAGCAAGATGTTTTCTTTGTATCAGAAGTTCAATGGCGGCGATCATCTGACAATGGGAAACTCGTCTACCTCTAGAGTGGTTGGACAAGACACAGTGGTTCTGAAGATGACATCCGGAAAGGAGCTTACATTGAAGAATGTATTGCATGTTCCAGATATCCGAAAGAACTTGGTCTCGGGCTCCCTCCTTAGCAAGGCTGGTTTTAAGCTTGTGTTTGTTTCTGACAAGTTTGTAATGACTAAGAATGATGTGTATGTAGGAAAATGATACCTCACGGGGGGCCTTTTCAAACTCAATGTAATGACTGTCAATCGTGCTATTAATAAAGCAACTTCTGCTTATATTATTGAGTCACAGAATGTATGGCATGAGAGGTTAGGACATGTTAATTATGATACAATGCATAAATTAATTAACATGGACCTTATACCTAAATTTATAATTGATAGCCAACATAAGTGGGAGGCATGTGTTGAAGCAAAAATACATATAACATCATTTCATTCTATAGAACACAGTTCTGAACCCTTGGAACTTGTACACACTGACGTGTGTGATATGAATGTTGTGTAAACAAGAGGCAGTAAAAAATACTTTGTCACTTTTATCGATGATAGCACAAGATTCTGTTATGTGTATTTGTTGAGGAGCAAATATGAAGCTATTGAGAGCTTTATACACTATAAGAACGAAGTTGAGAATCAACTTGGCAAGAAAATCAAAAGAATCAGGAGTGATAAAGATGGTGAATATGTTTCACCATTCGGTGAATATTATTCTGTGCACGGAATTATTCACGAAACCACTGCTCAGTATTCTCCTCAACAAAACGGGATTGTTGAGCGCAAAAACTGAACGTTGAAGGAAATGATGAACGCCATGTTAACAAGTTCTGGTTTACCCCAGAACTTGTGTGGGGAAGCCTTGCTTTCCGCGAACTACGTTCTAAACAAGCTTCCTCACATAAGATTGGACAAGACACCGTATGAGTTGTGGAAAGGTCACGTACCTTCTTACAAATACCTAAAAGTGTGGGGGTGTCTTGCCAAAGTAATGGTTCATAAACCTAAGAAGGTTAGAATATGACCTAAAACTGTTGATTGTATATTCATTGGATATGCTCGCAACAGTAGTGCGTATCGATTCTTGATACACAAGTCTGAGATTCCTGACATCAATCCAAATATGATAATTAAGTCAAGAAATGCGATATTTTGAAGAGACATTTCCTTGTAAGGAAAGACAAAGAAAATAGTCTCTTAAAAGAACTATTGATACTGTCAATGACAGTGATCAGGTTGACCAAGAGTGAGATCAACGTGGAAATGTTGAGTCAAATGAACCTAGACGTCGTCTAAGTCATTTGGACCCGATTTTCTGACATACTTGTTTGAAAATGAGCCTCGAAGCTATGAGAAAGCAATGTCTTCACCGGAGGCACCTTTTATGGAAAGAGACTATTAACAGTGAGATTGATTCAATTCTACAAAATCTTACTTGGGAGTTGGTTGATCTTCCTCCAGGTTGTAAGCCACTGGGCTACAAATGGATATTCAAACGGAATATGAAACCGGATGGATCGATAGATAAGTACAAGGCAAGACTTGTCATAAAAGGTTATAGCAAAATGAAGGTCTTGATTACTTTGACACATATTCACCAGTGACTCATATCACATCGATAAGAATTCTCATAGCCATAGCAGCTATATTTGGTCTTGAAATACATCAAATGGATGTAAAGACGACATTCTTGAATGGTGTGATAAGTGTGTGTACACCAAATCAACTCAAAAAGGATATGTCATTGTAGACGATATGCTGATGATTGGTAGTAATCATGAACTGCTTCAGTCTACCAAGAAAGTGTTATCCAGCAAATTTGATATGAAAGATTTGGGAGTAGCTAACCTAACTCTTCATCTATCAAAGAATACTGGCTCAAGCATATCGCAATTAGAGTACTCGAGAATCATCAGAAGTCTGATGTATCTCACGAATTGTACACGACCTGATATCGCTCAATCTGTGAACAGGCTTAGCAGATATACGAGCAATCCAGGACATAACCACTGGAAAGCCATAGTAAGAGTTTTGAGGTATCTGAGAGACACTTCAAAATATGGGCTACATTACGAGAGATATCCTACTGTTCTAGAGTGATACAACGATGCTAACTGGATATCTGATACAGTGGATTCCAAATCTACGAGTGGATTTGTTTTCACACTTGGTAATGCAGCCGTGTTATGGAAATCCTCGAGACAAACATGTATTTCCCGGTCTACTATGGAATCAGAGTTTATAGCATTAGACAAAATAGCGGAAGAAGCAGAATGGCTTAGAAACTTCCTGGAGGATATTCTTAGTTGGCCCAAACCGGTGCCAACGATTAAAATACATTGTAATAGTCAATCGGCTATTGGGAGAGCCTAAAATACAATGTATAATGGTAAGTCTCGACATATACGTCGGAGACATAATACCATACGTCAACTGCTCTCAAGTGGCATAATATCGATCGATTATGTTGAGTCGAAGGAAAACCTAGCGAATCCACTAACTAAAGGTTTACCTCGAGAGCAAGTTGAGAAGTCATCGAGGGGAATGAGTTTGAAGCCTATAAATTAAGAATTGTCACTGTGGAAACCCAACCTAGCTGACTGGAGATCCCAAGATCTAGGTTCAAAAGGGACAACAGAAACTTTGTGCAATTCAAAACAAGCACTGAAGAGTTTTGTACTCTTTCCCATTCCGTTAATGACGTCGAGTGCTGTCTGTCAAGGTTAGGATAAGCTAAGGCTTTTAATGATCACTATATTAGGAGATGAGTCCTAATGGGGGTAAAGACAGATTACCTCTTCATAGTAGATCACTTGTTTCAAGTAAGAAGTGAGGCTGCTTCCATGAGATTTTACAGGCTGATTTCCCTAAAGTGCTTGATGAATCCAGGACTGCTGTTCAGGGTCGAAATGAACACAACCGTAGAACGGGAAATGGTCGAAGTAAAGCTGTATGTTGGCAATTGTCTTGGTTTACACCAACGACAGAACAATTCAAGACTATGGGTCACTGGTTTGCCAAGTAAATCCGATTGTCATTCACTAGGAAAGGTTCAAGGCGAAAGCTACATATTTCGATGCAGCTTTGTTTCACGTCAACTCTCTCAAGTGTCTGCATGAATATTTGAAGAATTGTGGGGGATTGTTGAAAATTCTTTTAATATTAATAGGATGGACATGTCTTTTGGATGGGAGGGGTATAACCCTTTGGAGGGTTGCACCCCAACCCAAAGGGTGCCATTAAGGCACCCTTCCATGCCTTTATAAAGAAGGCTTCATATCCATTCTCAAAGATATAGAAAAGCATCCGAATTTTTGTGAGTCAATTTTCCATTATTTTTAAGAGAGAGTTCCACCATATTCCAAGTTCAAACACTTGTTAAGGAGTGCTCCTTGAACAATAAGTATCCAAGGAATCCTGAGAGAACATTGGCCATTTCGAATCTGTAAAGCACCAGAGACGGAGGCTAATAAGTTCTTAAGGATAGAGAATATCTCGACTCAGATTTCGTGTTCATCATCATCTTCAACTTTTCCAGGTTTTCATTTTTCTGAATTTCATGATTTGTGTTCTGGTTTTGATAAATTTAATTGGATTATGCATGTTAAGATTGAATTACAACACATATCCTACTAACAAAATCAATATAGGGTATGAAACATAAAATATCAATATTTTTATATGAATTTGATGGTATTAAAACAATTTCAAATTTCACCTTTGGTATTAAAATTTCTAGATATCTGGATCTTGTATGTTGTTATCAATTGTCAGTACTGTAGGGTAGATTTTTCCTTCATGAAATATTTCTACTGAGATGTAATTAATTAATTAATTATTTTTTTGTTTTTGTTTTTGTTTTTTTTGTAGTATATGAACTTGTATAAAGAGCTAATGAATTAATGTTATTGAATTGGTTAAGATGTGAGAAATGATACTTAAAAATGATAGAATAAACTTGAAATATGTTCAAGTGTGTCACATATGAGTTCATAGCATTTGTGATATTATGCTCAAGCATACATATTTAGTCATTATTAAAATTATATCATATTTATTTAAAAAAAAAAGTATTTCGTTAAACATCTATAGAATTCATACAAACCTCAATAATTACATCTTCACAAGGAAAAATGGATTGGGGTTCAAAATTATTTATTGTTATCTAAATTTTTAAAATTATATTATAGTTTAAATGTGTCTCATCTGAACTACATTTCTAGCTAAGTACCTAATTAATACTAAATGTGATGATGATAGTACATCATGGACTGGGGCTTATGAAAAAATAAAATATAATTATATTTTATTAAAATAATGAAGATGTGATATAGAAGCTCTAAAAATATTATTATTTATTCGTATATTACTAATTATCAGCCTCGCTTCAGTGCATGTGGATTCATCAATCCATTGTTGCAAGTTAAGTAGAAAACAATATTTGAATTTTGAAGCATCAAGTTATGAATTTCGAAATAGTCAAGACAAGCGATTCTACCAAAAGCAAAGTCGTACTCCTCTAAAAACCCTAACAGCCCCGACCCATAAACCATATATAGTCGAACCCCATCACTGATTAGCATAACAATTTGCCACACACACGTCAGAAAAAACAGAGAAAAGTTCCTACTGACAGGCCAGCCTGCTCTATTTTTACATTTATATTTTTCGTTTTTTTAAAGCTTCTCAAGGTTTTTTCTAGTGATCTCTCAATGGTGTTTGCTCTTACGTTCAAATCGAGAGAATATGCCTTTGATGGAAGCGGGTATGTCAGCTCTGATGGAGGTTCCGATGGTCTTGTGGTGACGGCTTTTCATATAGGTTCTCCGGCGAATCTTCATTGGTATACCTTTCACTTTTGAGGACCTTTTTTTGATTAAGTTATCATTGCTGATATATTTTTAAAGACGGTTTTTAAACGGTCGTAAAAAATGATGAAATCGATTTTTAAATTTTTTTTAATTAGGATAAATTAATGGATATGAAATATCTATTCATATTTCACCCATATCATTCATTAATATCAAATATTAAAGAGTGATTATGCAAAAAAAAAATTTAGGATAAAATTTTCGGAAACACTTTCATGGTTACACGTTAATCGATTATCGGTTTGCCGAACCGACCGACTGGGATAACCGGACTAGCCCACTACTACAGTGACATATGTAATGTAGCAGTGGCCAATGTTTTAAAAAACGTTTCGAGGCGACCGCCTCGGCCCCCCTCGCACCGCCTCTCGGAGTTGCCGCACCGAGGCGGCCGCCTAAAACGGCAATTTGAAATTTTCCGCCTTTGGCCGCGTGAGGCGGCCGCCTCATGCCGCCTCACTCAGACGGGGCGTGAGGCGGCATGAGGCGGCGGCCTCACGCTTTGAATCCTTTTTTTTTTTCTCATTAAAACGACGACGTTTTGGTGGTGCCAAAACGTCGTCGTTTTGGCTTCTGTATAAATAAAAAAAAAAAACCCTAAAACTATCAATTTCTCAGTCTTCAGCTTCTCGGTTTCCTTCTCAGTCTTCAGCTTCTCGGTTTCCTTCGCGTCTTCAGCTTCTCCGCTAGTCTTCGTCGTCTCAGGCTCGCATTCTCTGTTCTCGGCGTGTCGACGATCAAATTCCCGGCCAGTCTTCGTCGTTCTCAGTCTCAGCTTCTCGGCCATTCTCAGTTCTCGGCGTTCTCAGCTTCTCGGCCATTCTCAATTCTCGGCGTTCTCAGCTTCTCGGCCATTCTCAGCTTCTCGACGTTCTCAGCTTCTCGGCCATTCTCAGCTTCTTGGCCATTCTCAGCTTCTCGGCTATTCTCAGCTTCTCGGGCTTGCGTCTTCAGTTTCGGGTATGATTCACAGATTTTCATCTCAGGCTTGCGTGTTGATGATTGTGTGTAATGATTCACAGAATTTGAAAATTGAAATTGAAAATTGAAATTGAATTTGATTAACAGAAATGATTAACAGAATTTGATTCACAGCACAACCTAATTCCTTGTGAACAAGTCACAGAATTTGATTCACAGTGAAATTGTTAATTCGTAATTGTTATCATATAAGCATGTAATTGATTTTCGAAATCTGTTGATATGTTCTCTGTTTATTGGTGAAAGCATGTTATTGTACTGTTTCATTTGTTTGTAATTGTTTCACAGTGAAATGTCGAGTCGAACAGACCCGGCCTGGAAGAACGGCCATGAAATTACTGTGGAAGATAGAAAGGGGGGATATAAGTATATTCAATGTCATTTTTGTAATAGGACAATTAAAGGGGGTGTATACAGAATGAAAGAGCATCTTGAGGGTATTAAGGGTAATGTCGCTTCATGTACACTGGTTCCTCCAGAAGTGCAATCCGAGATCAATGAGTTTATGAAGAAAAAACAGGATACAAAAAAGGTTGCACAACTTTACCGAGAAGAACGGATTGATGATGGTGTCTCCCTACACCGTACTTCTGGAGGTAGTTCAAACACTATATCCCAGAGAACCATTAGAGGGCCAATGGATAGATTTGTGGTGAATATTGAAGAGGGAGAATTGGCAGACAATCCGGTACGTCCCTCACAAGGAAGTGTTCAAGATCTCCGTGATCAAACAATACAAGATATTGGTAGGTTTTTTTATGAGAATGGCATTGCTTTTAATGTTGCCAATAGTCCATCCTTTGTGAAAATGGTGCGATCAATTGGAAATTTTGGCCGTGGACTAAAACCACCGACAACACATGATTTATCAACAACCATACTTAAAAAGGAGTTAGACAATACGAGAGAAGTTGTTAATGAAGTAAAAAAAATATGGAGCCAAACAGGGGTGAGCATTATGTCAGATGGGTAAGGATATGAGAGGAAGACAATTGGTAAACTTCCTTGTGAACAATCCGTTTGGGACTATTTTTCTTAAATCTGTGGATGTTAGTGATGTAGTGAAGGATGCGAATTTATTTTTCAAAATGCTTGATGATGTTGTCGAAGAAGTAGGTGAAGACATTGTGATTCAAGTGATTATAGATAATGCATCCAATTATAAGAAAGCGGGTGAACTTTTAATGGAAAAGAGGAAACGATTGTGGTGGACACCGTGTGCGGCGCACTGTATTGATTTAATGCTTGAAGATATTGGAAAGCTACCACAACATAAAAATGCTTTGTTAAAAGCAAAAAAAGTAAACTTACATATTTTGCTTAATTATATTTTTTGTTCAAATCATAAATTCGTAATTGTTGATGTCATTTAACAGGTTACTAATTTCATTTATAATCATGGAGTGATGTTGGCTTTAATGAAAAGTTTCACACAGAAAGATTTAGTTCGCCCTGCTCCGACAAGGTTTGCAACTGCATACTTAACATTAGAAAGTATGTGTGGTTTGAAGCAACCCTTGCGACAAATGTTTACTTCAAAAGATTGGGATGCCGTTACTTTCTCAAAGAAGTCAGAAGGGAAAGATGTCTCAAAAATAATCTTGAGTGATAGATTTTGGAGTTGTGTTGCTTATGCTTTGAAAACAACCAAACCTCTAGTTAATGTGTTGAGGATGACAGATGGAGAAAAATTTCCTTGTATGGATTTTTATATGGTGCGATGGATAGGGCAAAAGAGGAGATAGCAAAAAATTTGGGAAATGAGACTGGTGCATACAAGGAGATATGGAAAATAATTGATGATAGGTGGGAATCTCAATTGCACCGCCAATTGCATGCGGCTGCTTATTTTTTGAATCCTCATATCCAATATGCAGATAATCCTCCTTCCAAGCATCCAGAGATTAGGCATGGGTTTATACATTGCATGGCCAAACTATTGCCCAATCCTGAAGATCAATATGCTGCAGATGTACAATCAGATATTTTTAAAAATAAGAAAGGATTATTTGGCATCAGTAATGCTAAACACACCGTCTTCAGTCGTAGTCCTGGTATGTGAATTATCATTTTGTGTTATTATTCACTATAAGATATTATATGAATTTAAAAGTGTTTATTAAATTTTATTATAGCTGACTGGTGGGATGCATACGGCGATGAAACTCCTCAACTGCAGTCTTTAGCAATAAAGATTTTAAGTCTAACATGCTCATCATCGGGGTGTGAACGCAACTGGAGTACATTTAATATGGTATGATCTAATAATAACTAGTGTTTTGTGAATACTTACTTTATTCAACTTCTGATAATTTGAATAAATAAATTGTAGATTCATACAAAGAAGAGAAATAGATTATCCACCGAGAAATTGAACTCATTAGTATACATAATGTACAATATGCGATTGAAGCAAAAATACATGAAAAAATATTCATTTCAATCGGTTGATGATCCTTTGATTGAGGATGAGTTGCCTTCTGATGATGAGTGGGTGGCTGGAGAAAGCTATGTGGAGAATACTTCCATTGAACAATCGAGTGGCAGTAGAGCACCTGCACAAAAAAGGAGCAGAGACCAAAGTAAGTTAATCTTGTACAAATAATGCAACTTATGTAATCAAATTTAAAAATAATACGACTTTCTGTATTCTGTTATTTGTTAGGGAAAGGGAAAGCTCCACAATTAGTGGATGAAGACACTACAAGTGAAGGAGGTTTTTTTGATGATGACCCATCTGATGATGACAGAGATTTTGACCCAAGCTTCATGCCGCTAGACACTACTGATAGCTTGTTTAAGGATTAGTTATCAATAATTTTTTGAACAAACTATGTATTATGAAGAAAGTAATGTAATTTGGATTACTTATCAATAGTTTTTTGAACATACTATGAATTATGAAGAAATGAATGTATTTTTTATTATTTTCCCGATTTCCGCATTGAGGCGCCCGCCTCGCCGCCTCGAGGCGGCCCGCCTCGCGCCTCAATGGCCGGCCCCCTCGAGGCGCCGCACCGTATTTTTAAACCTTGGCAGTGGCTGAATTATGATAATTTTTATAAATTATCATTTTGCCCCTAGTACCAAAAACTCCCAAAACACATCCGAAACAATTACAAAAATTTTGAGAATTCTCCTACACATTGCTATAGTACTCGATCAATGGCCAAAAAGCCGTAATTTCACTTAATTATGATTTTTCCCTAAATATTGTTTTCAAGAAAATTCTCAAAACACTTCTAGAATAATTCCGAGAATCTTTCCTACGCATTATCACACGTCCAATTTCCTCCACAACACTCTAATTTCACCAATCAATACTTTTGAATTAATTACATAATTAATCACATTAATACCCTAACTAATCCAAAAGTCATGTAAATCCAAATCTTTCATCACTAACTGAGAGTCAACCATCATAAAGTAACTTAAGAACAATTTTATGTCACTAAAGAGTGGATCAAACGACTCTAAAATGTCAATTTGATGTCATACACCTTAATTAGACTTAATTACACTAATTAACCTAATTATCTTTATACGTGCAAATCTAGGCTTCCTAATTTTGTTTCTAAAATTCTAAGCACATCAAATAAACCTGAATCTATGTTACATCTCATGTAACTAATTAGGAACAATTGTAAATAATTTATAATATAAATGAAAAAGATATTCTACTAAGAAACCCATTCATACAATGCGAGAATCTTAGAATGATTTGAAGAGGTGGCAATGAAATTCTACTTTGTAGATCTCCATGAAATTACCGCATTATTATAAGTAAAGACATATTGTAATATCTCAGTTCCAGTGATGTTACCAGAATGTGATAGATTACCTTATCACAATCAGCCTCTATCTGTCTAACTATATGCAACTACCGTATTCTTTACTCTTCGCATCATAACACATAATCTATGTATAATACACATAAGGGCTATGTGCCCAACTCTGTAATCATAAATATAAAAATTAATCATTATATGCACTCTCTTGTCACAACAGACTTTACTAAACTTATTAAAAATAAATCTTATACATAACCTCACAAAACTTAACCATGACTGTACAATGTATAATGAACTCAACTAGGTGGACCCTTGACACCCTAGCTAGTGACTGCAAACGATATCCAATTCCACGAAATTGTCCTCCGAAAATCCTAAAAAATAGATATGGTGTGGTGGGTGGGTATTTTGGAATACTCAGTGAGTGAACACTATAAAACATTAAGGCATAATTATCAAAGAAAATCCAAATCCAATCTCAGAGTATTCCATAAATACTCTGAAATATTTACCACAAGACCCCATATGTGTCTAGTTTACGTGATTTTTTACGGATCTCGATTTCGATCTCAAAACTCAAGTTATAAGTAAATGTTTACACACTATTCAAAGGAAACATATTCAGATAGATCTGGAGGGTAGTAACATTTCGAAAAATTTCATTAATTCATCCTTCATCTAAAAATTTGATTTTTGAATATATTGGACTTTATTATGTCTAATTTAAGTAGAATTTTATGGTTTATCAAATGAAATTTCAGAATTCATTTTATAATTAAATTACCACAACCTATCCAGATTGAACTCTAAGTGCAAAGTAACAAATTTCGAATTTCACTGCAAATTCAAACTAACATGAAAAATTCTTATTTTTAACTATGTTAATCCTTATTATGTCTAATTTTAAGAATTTTATGGTTTATTAATCCGATATCCAGAACTCATTTTATAAAGAAAACATCACACTCTGCGCAGATAAACTCCCGATTTGGGTTTAAGGCAAATTGTAACTTCCATAACTTTTAATCATCAAATTCAACACACCATAACCATACTTCATCCTTCTATCATCCATAAATCACAAAAGTACTAAACCCTAACACAAAAATATTTCTAAAACTCAATAATTTAAATATGCTTTCATAATTAACACAAAGCTACTTTCCTTACCTCTTATTTTTTTTATTATCTCTTCTTCATTTTCTTCAATTGTACCTTCAAGAGTTGTGTATTCTCTCCCATTCTTTCTCTCTTTGTCACATCCAAATGGTGATAGAATCCATTTATTTTAAGCTTTGTTTTAATTTATATAGTTAGGTAGAAATTTATAGAATTTTCTAGAAATTTTTTTATTTATTGGTAAAGTGGCCCAAATTTTGTCATCATTTTTGGGTTTAGTTTTGCATGTGTTTTGGGCTTAATTTGTGTAGAAAATTTCCTTGGATAATTACATATAACCATTCATTTTTAGCTTAATTATATTTTTGTCCCATATTTTTAGATTAATTTCGTTTTTTGCCACCCTTTTTATTAAGTTTCCATTTACACCCTTATGCTTAATAAACCCAATTTACTTACTTATTATACTCGCTCTCCATGTAGAATTCATAAGCTCATTTCAATCAAGCCCGTTTTTCGTATAACGCCTATAAGTTGTTAAAGTTTATCCCGCCTCTCAAATTTCTTATATTTTAGAAATTTTTTAATCTAACCACTGTTAACTATTATGTGAAATTTCAGTTATTCATCATACCCAAGGTATCTCTTTACTTGCGTAACCTACTTACCTATGTCATATCTTATATATTAATGCTGTATTACAATCCATATTATACTTATCATCACTAGCCTTATCACACATATTATTACGTGTTAACTCATATATATATTTTTTAACTTCTTTAAAGTAAAATTTTCATTTTAATATTTTTACGTATACACACACAACTTTATTTTCGATTACTTGAATCCACACTTAAGCCTTAACTCATGTTTTTATCAGATCGACTCATTAACTTTCATACCTGTGCATAATTCTTGAAAATTACCATCTTTGCTTAAACCTTTAGTTATCTTATATGTTGATGATAGGTGATTTTAGTTCCAGGGGCAATATCGGGATAGTGCTCCGAGGATAATTCTCCTCCAATCGTGAATTTGTTTGATAATGGGGGACCAAATGCAAACTTAGCAGAAAACTAAACAAACACAAAATCGACAAGAGGGTTTACGTGGTTCGGCGGAATGAATCCAACCTACGTCCACGGGAACAAAGTAGAGTGTAAATTTTATTCCCAAATCGAGCTCAGCCGACCTCTTTTTAAGGGAGGTCTAATGTTACCGAGCTGTTTTTCTTTTGTAGTGCTTTTTACAAATGATACTCTTTTTAGATTTTCACTAACTCTCCCCTACAAATGAGACTACCCTCTCTTCTTATACTGAGAGAAATACAATATTATTCACATATCTTTATGACGTAAGCCACGTGGAACTCCGACGGATTGACGGGCTCTCTGCCCCAACTGCTTTGCCGAAAACAAGTCTGTCATCTGACTCCCCGTCAAATCACTATGTTTCATACACTGCCACACTTAACATTTATGATGACAGCCTGTAAAGGTGGCACATGTCAGAGTGAAAGGTCCAAACATTCCTGATCTTACATCGGACGTCATGTGGGCGGCCAAACATTGAGCCGAACTACTCCAACTACTTCCGAACTGACCCAAAATATCTGATCTCATCCTCGCAATTCAAGAGGAAAGATAAAATTGGACCGAGCTACCGGTCTGAAGTGGTCGGTCTCGGCTCTGATGTTGTCGATCTCTGAAACCTGCACCACGTTGTGTCCTCTGGTCGGTAAAATCGAAGAAGCCGGGTCCGAATACTATGCATGGTCGGTAAAATGAAATGTAATGTTGTGGATGGGCTGCGTCCGTTAGCGAAAATTGTCTAGGGTCCTCTTTGTGGAAGGTACTGCACCTCCCGGTTGCGGATGGGTTACGCTCGTTGACAACGGCTGGCCTCAGCTTCTCTACGCGAAGAGTGATGCGAACCCGATTCCACAGATTCTCTAGGCTGAGGGATTGGCCGAATGATGGGCTGGTCGAGGGCGAAGAGGAATGACCATACAAGTTTCTATCATTCCAATCTATACGCCTTTTCGTCGATGGAAGACCGAAAAAATTCACCTTGATCTTCACTTCCGGTTCGATCAAGGTAAATTTGGGGGGCAATTGTTGACAGAGAAAATGATGTCACCCTGGAACGAAATCGCCCTAGGACGAAGGAAAGAACGAAGGGAGGAAAGACAATGGAGCGAAGAGCGACGAAGAGCTTGGGACGACCGAATTAGCGGATAGGATGAAAATGCGTGATGCAGTTGCTTCCACGATCGCAGCAGTTGGACGGTTTTCCCTCCACAACCGAGCAGTTGAGACACGCAGCTCAACGGTTACAGGCACGATCCAGCAACTGCAGAGAGATACTGGAATTGCCCAAAACGGTTGACAAGCTTCACTATAAAAGCTGACCTACACCAAGAGAGAAAGGCATCATCAAATGAAGACTCAAACGAGCATATTTTTTATCTTTTAGCTTTTATAACCTTTAGGACTGTAATTTGTGCGCTTGTGCCCCTTGGAGGCTTATTCACTTAATCAAACACCCCTTGCTGAGACTCTGTCTCAGGAGGTTTGAACCTTACACACTCTTCTTTCTTCACGCATAAAAATTGCGCAAACATAAACCATTCATTTCCGTCAATCCAAAATACCCTTAGTTAGGGGTAGCATACAAATAAGTTAAACTCATCGCTTGGAGCTGAGTTTAAAACTGCGAATCTCATGTTTCAACTCGTGATTTTAAACTTAGAAATGTTAAGAACATTTATTTATTTATCAAACAGGAAATTTATGAGGTTCAATTCAATCTCTGGCTAAAACATAGGGACCAGCTTTATTACACACTAGTACTCGAGCATAATTACTTGACTATTCAAAGCATAATAGGATCCCTGAGGACAGAGGAAACATGGTCTTTCATCAAATGTGAATGCGTGTAGCGATCACCATTCTCATACATAAAATGGCAGACGCGTGTAAGATTAAGAATCCGCTCAAGCAGAGGCAATGGCACAGCAGTTGGATTCAGTAACCCCTCATTTATATCCTTCCAAGCATTTTCATTTTCTTGGCTCAAAAATTCTTTTGCCTCTTCCTCAGATGCACCATGTTGCTTCATGTAGCATTCGACTGCTGAGGCTACGTGTCCTCTTTTCTGCTCAAACTGCGCATCATGGATGCAAATTTGTCACAGTTTTTTAAAAAGCCAGCATAAAAAAACATATGAGCATTGAATCCAAATTCTTCAATGTGTCCCCTCACATGAAACGTATCTGATTCAATAAGTTCTTTTACTCAATGATGTGAGTTATATTATAGATTAGAAAAATATTTTTATTGAATTGAATTATGCAAGAATGAAGAGTACTAATAATGAAGTGTAAAACTAATTGAATTCAGTGAGTACCTTGTGGGAAGCTATATCATCCATGAGTCTGCCAATTTTTTCTGAAGCTTTTACAATCTTAGGGCAATTTACTACCCATTCAAAAGCTCCCTTGGTAGCAATATCACCCATTCCAAGAAAGGAACTTGTTGCGAGCATTGAAAGACCACTACTTCTTAAAGCAACCGGCATATATTCCTCCATTTTTGGAACATACCCTTCATTAAACCATTTGGCTTGGGCAAAATGCATCATAATTAATTCTTGCATCTGAGGAATTCAACTATTAATCCGCATGCAAATGAAAGAGAGAAAGCAAAAAAATAAAAATAAAATTGATGAATGTATACAACCCAATCCAAACCTTTTCTTTAGAATATTGTATGCAGAATGATCTTCCTTCTTTGGCCAATTCTTCCTCAGTTTCGTTGTAAATATCTAAGAGTGTCTTATAAATAAGTTTCATGTATTGAGGAAGTATATCTATAACGCCAATGTCCCATCTGAAAAACAAATATCATGTATTTTAAATGTATAAATAAAAAAAATTGAATAAATGATATGAGAATGACACTTTGTTCTTGTCATTTTAGATTCTAATAAATTTTTGTGCACTATTTCATCCCTAGTGTTGAAACAACACATAGAAAAGACACGGTTAAAGGATCAATGTTATATTTTAACAAACTAATTTTATATTATAGAGATCTCAAATGATTAATTTGCATGCAAAATGTCATATTTATCCTTCATTAATATATAGAAAAAATCATATTTACTTTATTTGTAAATTCTTCTGTGACTGGTTCAGCAGTAGAGATGAAATAGCTTATTAAAGATTTATCAGGAAAGTGTCATTTTTTTTTTTAATGAAAAAAAAAAAATATGCATGGTTAATTAATTAAAAACCTGCTGACAGCCTCCACAAAGAGTTGGAGCTCTTCAAAAGTAGCATAGGCGTCGAACGTATCATCTATGACGGATGTGATATAAATGATTTTGGTCATTACTCTTCTAGCCAAGGCGTATCTCGGCTCAAAGCACACTCCCATAATCCAAAAATATAGCTCTACAATTCTGTCTCTTGCATAAGACAGTTTTGAAGTGAAGTCTAAATCTCTCCACCACCTGATGAAATAATTCATTATTAAATCAAAACTATATATCTTGCTAAATATAAAAAATTCCACTTGCATTATATATAAATTTTTTGTCTTTTGTTTTTGTTTGTTTGTTTTTTTCAATATTAAAGGAAAATTAGAAATTAAATTTGCATATCCAAATATAATTGTAATAATTGTATTTGCACAAGTGTTTAATAGATTTTGGAAACTACAGGTTAGCTAGTTGGGGTTCAGCTAAGCAATTAGCGGTTAATCGATTTATATGGAATTTTAACAAATATTTTGTGGAATGAAATAGGAAAGAAAATAACCAAATCCAAATATCATTTACTTTTCTTATAGATATTATCTTATCAGTGATATTGAGCAGTGTCGGTATCGACGGGGCACTAGTGGAGCCAGTTAGATATCAGGTGCAGTTAGATCCGGCCGGCGGTTCGGTTCGGTTTTGAACTGGAACCGAACTGGTTAATTCCAGTTCCGGTTTCTTTTTTTTTTTTTTTTTTTTGCTTTATTGAAAATAAAAAATTTAGATTGATAAATCAATATAATTTAAAATTATGAATTTGAATTTATTACTTTACATAATTACATTAAATTACAAATAAAATTCTTATCTAAAAAATAAAAATAAAAAATTATATAAATTCAAACTGGTTCCGGTTGGAACTGTTGGAACCGCTGGAACCGTTCGGTTCCAGCGGTTCCAACCGATTCGGCTAGGGTAGGAACCCTAACCGAACTGGTTAGGTTCCGGTTCAGTTCCGGAAATGATACGATATTGGAGAATATGAGTTTAAGCATTGAATATCGCTTTGGAGTGTCAGAGAGTGAAATCTCGTTGCTCTGGAAAGCGTGAAATTTGAAAGAACTGGCAGTGCGATTTTTATATTCAGATAAAGTTTATTATTTCAGCTATAAAAATAAAAAAAAATGAATTCGGATTGAGTTTATTTTTTATCTGTTGGAAAGGTATTTCGAAGAAGAACAACTTTCATGTTAAGTACTTTTCTAAATTCATGCCAGAAGGGCCTCGAAAACGTAAATTTTCGAAAGAGTCATATGTTAGGGGCGTGTTTTTAATTTCATGGGATCAGTTTGTAATTTTCAGAAACTCATTTATAAATAGCCCCAACTTTTCACAATTTGCAAAAAAGATCAAAAGAACCAATTATCCCTCACCTGACCCCCGGCTATCGCTGGCTGGCGCGCCGACACTGGGGGGTGACGGTACACCCCCAACCTAAAGGTGGTCACCGATGACCCCCAAACCACCGGAAACAACGTAAAAAATGGTGAAAATATGCATGAGTTCTATTTTCGATCTCGGCTTGTTGGTTCGATTCACGGGTCAAGCCACCCGCCAAATTAAAGCCATCGGAGAGTATTATAAGGTTGTGAAGTCAGTTTCTCCGATTCGTACTCGATTGCACGTAAAATGAGGGAAATTGAAATAATAAATAGTACTTCGTTTGATTAGTAGCTCTGATTCGAATTTCATCGATTCCTACGTATCCGTGGGAGCGTTGGGAGTCTGTATATGCCCTTGGAATCTTGGTAAGACACTCTGGTAAAATCTGCTATTTTTCAAGTTTCTCATTTTGTATTCAGATACTTCTAGTGGTGTTGTAGAGTAATGTATCGACTTGTATTGAATTTGATAAGTTAGAATGTATCGAATTTGTGTTATTGGTAGAATTCAAGTGAAATCAAAATGAATTGGATAGATCCGATATGTTTGGCGAGTTTCCGGTTAAATCACATTTCGCACATGTCTGTGCTTTATTGAATGTAATGATATATTTAAGTTAAATATGATGATATGATAGTGTTGGATGAATCTGAAAAGTTTCGGAGGGTCCAGGAATCTTACGTAGCGTTATCAGAAGTTTTTAAAGAAGATTTTTTGAAATGCGTAATCCGAGAATTAAAGTTATCTGATAGTTCTGAAATGATATGTTATGATTTATTTGATGTATTTGTCTAGTTTTGGGAGGAATAAGATAGATCTGAAAGGTTCCAGATCCGTTTGTAATGATTTCAGACTTTTCGAAGGGTTTTCGGGTTTTAGGTCGGAAGATGAATGTGATGTGGTGAATTTGTTAAGTTAGATATTGTAAGTGTAATAAAACTAAAAATATTGGAATCTGACTTGATTTGGATATTTCAGAAAGATCCGAAAGTTTGTATTGTTGAGTCGAGAATTCTATATAACGCCAGTTCTTGTAAGAGCCAAATTTGGTCTAAGGGTATAACTGTCTTTCATCTTAAGCCCATCAGCATGTTAGGCCCAAGCCCAAAGAATTATGTATTTGATTACAATTAAAATCATAAAGCATGACCACTTAACCAAACTCTAACACTAATCCCCACCACCCCACTTAACCTAACTCTAGCACTAATCTTCACTTACTCCAAAAACCATTACCAAATACACCAAACCTCATATCATGTTTTATCTATAAATATGAAAAGAGTA
>SKCR01047860.1:0-40887 GCA_019454045.1 Zanthoxylum bungeanum | reverse complement strand
GTAGCCGGTTCATTATCCTCAATAAGATTAATATCTACATGAGGTGAGATCAGGAATCCATACCTCTCAGGTATTACCCTGACTCTCTCCGACCTACGCGGTCCTTGTGTATTTGAAGATTGTGGTTCAGTCTCATCCCAGATGGACTGTTCATGTTCTGTTGATAATTCATTGCCAAGAACAGTATCACTACGACTTTCATCGAGTTCTACTTTCTTCCCACTAAACACTGCATTTAGGAATTCCTTCTCAAGGAAAACCGCATGTAGAGCAACAAATACTTTGTTCTCTTGTGGGTGATAGAAGTATATCCCCTTGGTTTCCTAGGATATCCAATGAATAGGCAATTTATCTGATTTGGGTTCAAGTTTGGTACCTTCCAAACGTTTAACGTATGCCCAGCAACCCCAAATCTTCAGAAATGAGAGACCCGGTTTTCTTACCTGTCCATATCTCATATGGTGTCTGTTCAACAGACTTTGACGGAACCTTATTCAAAATAAGAACTGCACTGTTTAATGCATATCCCCAGAAGGAATTGGCAGCTCAGTGCGACTCATCATCGACCTTACCATGTCCAACAAGGTACGGTTTTCTCCGTTCGGACACACCAATTTAATTGTGGTGTTCCAGGAGGAGTCCACTGTGAAAGAATACCATATTCTTTCAGGTAATCTTGAAACTCATTACTATAAGTATTCGCCACCATGGTCCGACCGTAATGTCTTAATACTCTTGCCTGTTTGTTTTTCAACTTCGTGTCGAAACTCTTTGAATTTCTCAAAAGTTTCCGACTTGTGCGTCATTAGATACACATAACCGTAACGTGATGCATCATCGATAAAGGTTACGAAGTATCGATATCCACCTCTAGCCTGGCTAGACATGGGCCCCACAACGTCACTATGAACGAGGGCTAACAGTTCAGTGGCACGTTCCCTTTACCGCTAAAAGGTGATTTAGGCATTTTGCCTAATAAGCAAGATTCGCAGACGTCATATGAATTTGGATCAAATCCGTCCAAGTCCCCGACCCTCTCTTCGAAAGTGTGGATATTGGAGTCTTGTTAATGTGTGTCCCAGACGACAATGCCACATATAAGTTTCATCATTTGGATCACTCTTTTTAAGCCTTTTGTTTGTTAATTTATATGTAGGAGATTCATTTATATTCAAAATATAAAGACCATTATTTGCAACTGCAGTGCATATTTCTGCATCATTTTATATAAATAACACCCAGTGTTTCTAAATACAAAAGTGTACCCATTTCGGGTTAACAAAGAGACAGATATAATATTCCTAGTCAAACTAGGTACATAATAACAGTCATTTAGTTTAAGTACATGCCCCGAGGGCGTTCTAATACAAAAGTGCCCACGGCCAAAACAGCAACAGGAGTTCCGTTTCCAACTCGTAGATCAATCTCCCCTGAAGCCAGAGTCCTGCTGTTCTGCAGATCCTGCACATCAGTACATATATGAGAACCACAACCAGAATCAAAATCCAATTTTTAAAACTAGAAGTAGCCATGTTTATTTCAATAACAAACATACCAGAGGTCGGTGCCTTGCCCGCCTTGATCTCCCTTCTGATCGCCTTGTTCATGCGGCAGTCACGCTTCAGTGACCTCTTTTGCCGCAGTTAAGGCATATGTCTTGTGACTTGTTCCTCGGCTTCCCAGAAGCCATCGGCATCTTGGCCTTGCCCTTGTTCTTACGCTTCTTCTTTTTCACCCCTCCAGTTGCCTTGGCCCAGCCCTTGACGTCTGAGAGGTCGATGCAAAGTGCGCCTCGCGCTTGTTGCCTTTAAGAAGCTCTTTCTCTGACTCCTTAAGAATGGACAATAGCTCTCCAAGAGTATCGTCCGTATCCATCAACTTGTAGTTGATGATAATCTGCTTCCAAGTATCGGGAAGTGACTGTAAAAGCATGTCTACAGTCAGCTCAGCCTCCAAGACTATTCCCATCTTGGCCAGCTCATCAATGTCAGCTATCATTTGAGTCCCGTGGGCCTCAACTGAAGCGCCATCAGTCATACGGGAGCGAAAGAGTTTCTTCACCAACTCATACCTCTCCATCCGCTTATTAGTGCGGTGAAGATCCTTTAGTCTAGCCATCATATTATAGGATCCAAGTCCCTATTCTGGCGACGAAAGTGTTGAGTCATGGAAGCAAGCATGATCGACTGAGTTGTATCACAATCATCGCTATGAGTTCTCCATAACTCCAGCTCAAGTGGCTCAGTGGGCCTCGGCCCGAGAGGTCTCTGTATGGTGTACAACAGCCTCTCTGCCCAAGGACTATCCTCAGGTTCATTTCCCAGTCAGCAAAGTTCGTGCCCTTAAATACATTATCACCCATGATTATGTCTTGGACATTTCCTTTGTTTGCCATCTTAACTACGACAGTCCAACTATCTAGTTAACGATATATGGGTACAGTCAAACTGTTACAAGAAAAATACCATTTTATTAGTCCAACTAATGTTAAAATATTGACGAAATAAATTTTGTAAGCGCGTAAAGCTAAGTATCTGAATGAAATTGCAAATTCAATACTAGCCTCCCACTATTTTCTACAAGTCTCTAACCCTCTGTCGAGTACTCGGGAAATCCAATTTCCTAGTGGGCTAGGATCCCGTTAAATAACACACACACCTTGACTTGGCCAACAAGTTGTATGATATATAACTAGGTAGATCTCGAAGATCAATTGGATCCCATCCAATTCCTAGATCCGGTAGGTGGACATCCAAGTCCGAAACATATATATCTAATACATATGTCAATGTATCCAATACATTTTCCTAACCATTTCCTCTGAATCAACTAAGTCTTGGCTTTGGCACAACAAACTTAATGATTCCAGTTAAGCGGGACCCATTGACATGGAAAGTTTCGTAATCAATGTCGATGGACAAGAAGTGATCTTGACTTTGGCCAACAAATCACAACTTGGACAAGACACCGATATGGAACAAAACTCTCATGATTCAAACACATCCTCAATTGACAAAGGTCTTGACTTTGGCCAACAAACCAATGCCAATTTCGGATCTTGAGAAAGAATCACTCAACGGAAGGAAAATCGCTTATATTTTTGAGGGATTTTCGTGTAATTGGCAACCAATTAATTTATCTTTGTTAGGTCATCATCATCATACACCCTTAAGCATGCTTCTAAAACATCATAAAGCGCGTAAAGTAAAGTAATAGCGATATACGGATGGATATGAACAACAACTTGTTCCTAGAACAAATCCCTCCTCTT
This sequence comes from Zanthoxylum bungeanum, assembly GCA_019454045.1. NCBI lineage: Eukaryota > Viridiplantae > Streptophyta > Magnoliopsida > Sapindales > Rutaceae > Zanthoxylum > Zanthoxylum bungeanum. Next base: position 37,616 of record SKCR01047860.1, on the reverse strand, counting down.
TCCTCTCCCCGCTAGAACTATTCTACGCTTACCCAATTACAAAATACAATAAGAGAACCTCATTTACATTGAGGGGAATTAGGTGAGAAGAGAATACAAAGAGACAATAAGAGAAAGGCTGGACACGTAGGTCCAATTTATAAATTCTAAATTACAATAATTCTAAAATTACCCTTCCCTTCTAATATCCATCCGATATACACTATTCATACATTACATCCACATTCATTCATTCAAGGCATGTTATACAACCAATCAAATCCAATTAATTAGTCTTTAATTAGGTGACAATACAATGTTCAAACAATTGTTTGCATTTGCGCGAGTCCAACTCAATTTGAGAATAAATACTTATAGTATGAATTCACGAATTATATCGAACTACTCGTCAAATCCAATTTAAGTCGTATTCAATACTAATCCTTATATTTAATTCCAAATTAAATATTTACACTTTTATTGTGCTTTTATGACTTAGATTCCAAATCTAATTCTATCGGGTCTCAAAGCCCAATCAACATCCAATGTCCGTTTAATTAAAGTCCGATGGGCTTTCAATTGATTTCATTAGGCTTGGGCCTTGGTCAATGTGGGTCAAACCCAATTTCCAAGCCCAATAAGGAATCACCCTCATTTGCCATAAAAATCAATATCAAGCCAATAAGGCCCAATTAAACATAAAAGCCCATTTATTACATTTGGACTTAATGGAGTGATTTAGGCCCATTTTTGGATACAATCCAATTTGCCCAAACCTACTTGTCCAACCAAGCCCATTATGTCCAATATAATAGTTTTAGGCCCAATTCAATATTAAGCCCAATTAATCAAATTTTAAAATTCCAAATTTTATAACTTAATTAATTAAAGTGTAATGTCATGATTAATCCTTTAAATCAATATTTCCAAAATATCAAATTAATCCATTAATCATATTTTTATCTTAAATACATGTCCAACATTATTTAATCAAAAAATCAAGTCCCTAATCTTCTTCCATGCATTTGGCCAAGGTGATGAAAAATTACCGATTTCGTTTTCAATCCAATCGAATCACAAATCGTCATTTTATGTTCGTTTAAAGTCATCCAAAGATCTTATAAACAACAAATCATCATCTCCATGGTCTAGGTAGTATTCGGCCAAGCCTCTCCAAGAGGGGAAAAATTAATCCAATTTATTTTTCATGAAATTGATAATGTATAACATAATGTAACATACATTTAAGCATACTTAATCAATCAAAATCATCAAATCATGCTTCAATCAATTTTGCCCAAATATTACCCTAATATATTTTCATGCTCTTTAAGCTTAATGATACCATTGTTGGAAATTCTAATCCATGTCCCAAGATCAAAAGAGCAAATAAAACATATAAATGAATGAACAATATTGAAGTATGGCGGAATCATACTCACAAAGATCGGAATGCGGATGCGTTGATGAAACAAAAATTTTCTCCTTTGTGCAGTGAGGGTTTCGGCCAAACAGAAAAGAGAAGCTCCAAGCAATTTATGATCCTTCCAAGCTCTAAGATTAGTTTCCCATAACACCTTTGTATGATCCCTTGATGGTGCTAGCCTTGTGTGTGATGTTTTATGTTCCAAACAAACACAAATTCTTCAAGTTTTTGCAACAAACAGAAAAGTGGAGAGGGCTGTGAGAGCTCACAGTTTCGGTCATGAGAGAATAGGAGAGAGTGTTATGATTTTTGTTACAAAAATCAATTTATATTTATGCCATAATATTTATTAAATTAATAATAAACTTATGACACAAATCATGCAATGGCTTAGAGTGTCAAACACTCAAACTCCATGCAAAACCATTGAGTGTATTGTACACTATCACCATGCAATGTATTAACAATTAAATAATGCATAAAATGACATGTGTCATGTGGGCCCCACACAACCCAAATGAAAGTGGGCCCACGCGTACTCACGCGTTCGGGTTCGATATTTCCGAAATACCGAACTTTCGTCGCGACGTTAATTAAATCGAATTTAAATAAATAATTGCGCCTAGCAAAATTATTATTTACGTCGCTAACGAATTAATTCTAAATTAACTCGTTTGCCCGAATTAAAATCTAATTTTAATTTCGCGTCGAAATCGAATTTCGATTATTATATCGAATATAATAATTTTACGATTATTCCAAATTAATCGTTCTCTCTCTATGTATAGTACTTTATCCAAGATAAAGTCTCTCCGTAATTAATCCAAGATTAATCGAGTTTGAATCATACGTCATTGGTGAATCTTCGGGAAGCGACCCAAGAGATCTCTGGATATGTTGGCAGTAAATACGGCCGTCAGATTATCCGAACACGTACGTACCAAGTACTACGTTTTTACCGATTTACAAGACAAGGTTAGCCTCTAGCAAAACGCCATGCCTACCCAATTCTCCAGAAATATTCTTATTGGAATATAAGATCTATAACAGGCGTAGTATACCGTAGTATAGTGTATACTGATCCAGTATCGGATGATCACATGTAAGGCCTGCGGCTGGAGATGTGTCTGCACCGTACGATTCATATATCGGACATCAAGCAACTAGTCTCTTTGAATCGGATAATCCTGACCTTGTCATATTATCCCGATGGTTGCAACCATTATAGAGTACTAGTTCTGTATCCTGCGCGATCATCATCTCCATATGTCTGAAGTGATACTTCCGTCTTGACATCACACCCAATACACTACGATTCCCGATAAACCTAGAAGAGGTGTACACAGAACCTGTTAAAGCCCTGGACGACCAAAACTAAAGTCTACCGATTTTCGCAAGTACTAGCGATGCAAGTCTCAAGTTAAGACCATATGCACCTACCCTGAAGCGGACTCCTATAGACACGCAGACATACTACCAATGGGATTCCGCGGGGTCTATCCAGAGCGAAGCTGTTTTCCGTACCATCGGTAAAACACAACCTCCTACCGCACTTGCATAAGTATCCAATACTCAAATATATGAGAACTATGCTGTTGTGCCCTCACAACACGCACAAGTGCAGTACTAGTCTATTCCGCATTATCGATGTCCAATCTCGATAATACTACGACTAGGGATATTTAATGATTAAACCTTTATGGATTGATACTGTCTCATATCATCTCAATCCGGAATTAATCATAGGGACTTTTACCATTTATATATCAAAGTAAATAAATTACAAAACGGTAAAAGGCAATTTCATTACTACATAGTTAATTTTGTACAATAATACAATATCATTTACAAAATAGTGACGCTATGGGTCATTACTGTCTAACAGTATCATGGAGCCATGGTTAAGCATGAAATACTTTAGGTTAAAATTTGGGTAAAATTGATTGAAGCATGTTCTTGTGAAATTTGATGAATGAGTATGCTTACATGTATATAGAATGATGTTATATGGAATCAATTTTGAGAAAAATGCATTGGATGATTTTTCCCAAAAATGTAACCTTGGCGGAATGCCTATGATGTTTGATTCGAACTTTATTAATCTTGGATTAATAACGGAGAAACTTTATCTTGGATAAAATGCCTTATTAGGAGAGAGAGAGAGATCGATTAATTTGGAATTAATCGATAAAATAATATATTCGATATATTATTAAACGAAATTAGATTTCGACGCGGAATTAAAATCGGATTTTAATTCGGGCAAACGAATTAATTTAGAATTATTCATTAGCGAACTGAATAGTAATTTCGCAAGGCGTAATTATTTAATTCACGTCGCGATGGAAATTCGTTAATTCGGAATTAACGAAACCGAGCCCGAAAGTGTTTGCGGACACATTCGTATTTTGAATCGAGTGATATCCGCAAATCACATCGCGATATCTCATTACTTAATACGAATAGATGGTGGATGTATCTAGTCACCTTTGAGGGATGATACATTGTCTCTAATCTCAAAGTGTGGTAATGATGGCAAATGATGGATTTCATTTTGGAGGGAAAACCATGCATGGCTTTGAAGGATTTTTTACATTAAAAAATTATTTTGGTATTAGATATCATATCACTTTTCATTTCCTTGGTCATCATTCACGGTTTTGGCATGCAAAAGGAAAACAAAAATTGAAAGTGAAACACTCTCCTCCTTTTCTCTCTTGCTCACGCCGTGAGCTTCTAACAATAGGCAGAAAAATTGTTTTCATTCTCCATTTTTTCTAGCACAAGCAAGGATCAAAAGAGGTGATAGGGAAACAACCTTGGAGCTTGAATACTTGAAGATTTAAAGCTTCTCTCCATCTTCTTGCTTGGCCGAAAACTTCAACCTTGGAGGCTCAAGGATCCTCTTCAACAATTTCATCACATAGCTTTGTAAGTATGTTTCCGCCATCCTTCAAGCTTTGCATGTATGTTTATTGTATTTTAAATGCTTAATCTTTCCTTGGGACAAATAATAGAAACCAACACCATCCGCACTGGAAAAAATCCTTTAAGAGGAGAGTCACAACTTTCGAACAAGAGTTAGGGAAACACTTTACCAATATTGGGATAGATTTAAAGAAATTCTAAATATTTTTCCACATCATGGGTTTGAAACAAGGAGGCCAGTTTCCAACCTAGAGAGGGTTTAACACCCCAAGTAGACAAGTAGTGAAAATGAAGTGTAATGGTAAATTGAAGAAAAAAAATTCTGAAGATGTACTAGATTACTTAGAACACGCAGCAGATAATGCACAACACTATGACACAATTGGCACTTATGATTCGTCTATTAAACCACAGTCATCTGGTAAAGGCATGTTTAACCTTAGGGAATACCATGACCTTCTGCTAAAAATACATCTCTAGCTAAAAAAATTTAGGCATTGGAAATAAAGAAGAGTGATCATGTCAAGTTAATTCAAGAAGTCACATGTCATGTCTGTAACTCAAATGAACATGTCAAATAAGTTTGCCCAACCTTGCCAGCTTTGTAAGAATGTCTCCATGACTAAGTCAGTTCTATAAACACCTTCAAGAGACCAAATGCAAACTCATACTCTTAAACCTACAATTATGGTTGGAGAAGCCATCCAAACTTCAATTGGAGAAATGACAACCAAGCACAATCATCGCAACAACCTCCCCACGTACACAAAAATTTCCAAAATTCTTAGAATCATACTCCGTATGTCTCACCATATAGAAAACCTTTGAGGATAACTTGCATGCATTCATCGAGAAACATGAAGCCGTTAATAACCAAACCGTGCAAACATTGAGCGATATGAAAGATACATTTTCCAAATTCACATATGTATTAACCATTCATGAGAAAGGAAAGTTTTCTACACAACCAAAACCAAACCCCAAGATTTATCAAAACCCTCATGAGGGTAGTTCTATTATTCAACACATAGACACAATTAAATCAATTATTACTCTTCGTAGTGGTAATGTCATCGAAATACCTATTCTTGAACCTCGAGAAGTTAAAAATGAGTCAGCTTTGAAGGGTAAGAAAGAGGTTGATGAATCAACACCCATCGCTGAGAATAATTATTTTCACATGCACTCTATTTCATCAAGCATTAAAAATAAATAAATTAAACCATTCCCTAGAAATATATGAAATATTCAAATAGATAAAGGATAATGCTCATTTTTTAGATGATATCAAATATGTATCATCTTATGCCAAATTTCTGAAAGACTTGTGCACCGTTAAAAGAAAACATTAGGTAAGAAAAACATTTTTCTAGTTGAACGTAAGTTCCATTCTCTCGACCGATAATGCATTGAAATATAAAGACCCTAGTGTTAATTTTCTTAATATTGGGGAGTTAAAACCAACTTAATATTGGCGAGTGAAAATCAACTTAATATTGTGAGTTAAAACTAACTTGAACTACTTTTTTACTTGCTGATAGATCAGTTAAGGTATCAAAAGGAATTATGGAAGATGTGTTATCACAAGTCGATAAATTCATATATCCTATGGATTTATTATCTTGGAAACAAAGCTTATAGAAGATACTTACAAGCCAATTCTTGTAATTATTGGTCGTCCAATTTTAGTAATAGCTAATTCTTTAATTAATTGCAGGAATGGAATCATGAACATGTACATTGACAAAATGACGTTAGAATTTATGTTTTTAACATGTACAAATAACCATATGATGAGAATAGTGAAAACAAGAGCATAGAACTAATTGAACCAATTTTGGAGGAACATATTCATAAGAGTGAATTTGACCTTATGGAAATTTATACAGCTAATTTTATTGAATCAAGTACGCAGTTACATTCATATATTTTTAATGATTTTTCTTTACTTGATTTTACACAGGTACTAGAAGGCGATGGAGAGAAATAAATTTTAGGGAATTATGAATACTTGAAGATGAGAAACAAGTGGAAATATACAAATTAGAATTAAAGATTTTGCCAGAAGGATTGGAGTATGCAATTCTTTGAGATTAACAAACTTACCTTGTGGTAATTTCTTCCTCCCTCATATGCGATCAAGAAGGTAAGTTGCTAAATATGTTGAGAGAACATAAACTGACAATTGGATGGACTTTAAGAGATATAAAAGGCATTAATCCTTGGACCTATGCATACATAATATGTTTAGAAGATAATACTAGGACATATCGTAAACCCTAAAGAAGATTAAACCCTCACATGAAAGAAGTGGTAAAATGAAAGTATTTTTATCTTATTGATGTAGACATTATAAACCATATCTTCGATAGTAAGTGGGTAAGTCCTACACAAGTTGTGCCTAAAAATTCTGGAATAAATGTTCTCAAAATTGATAAATGAGAGTCAATTCCAACTCGAATCCCATCTAGTTGGCATTTGTGTATTAACTATAGAAAATTAAATTACGCCACTAAAAAATATCATTTTCCTGCACCAATTCTTGGCCAATTTTGGAAAGAGTAGCAATGCATCCCTACTATTGTATTCTTGATGGTTACTCAAGTTATTATCAAATTTCTATAACTTTAGAAGACAAGGAAAATACAAAATTCATGTGTCTGTTTGGAACATTTTCATTTAGGAAAATGCCATTTGGGCTTTCTAATACACCAACAACATTCTAGCGATGCATATTAAGCATATTAACTGACATGGTTAAACATTATTTATAGATATTTATGGATGATATATCTGTTTTTGGAACTCATTTGATAATATCTGGAATAACTTGGAAAATATTTTGAAAAGATATGAAGAAAAAAGACTTATGTTAAACTAAGATAAATGATATTTCATGATTAATTAGGGAATTATTTTGGGTCACATTGTGTCATCAAAAGGTATTTAGGTTCACAAGGCACAAATAGAAGTGATCTCTAAATTGCCACCACCAAAAAGAGTCTGAGAAATTCGTTCATTTTTAAGACATGTAGGATTTTATAAGAGTTTCATTAAAAACTTTAGTACCATAACCTCATATTAAAAAATACAATATTTGAATGGGCAGAAGATTTTCAAAGGTCATTTGAAAAAATTATTAGTCTTTTAAATTTTGCTCCTATCATGCAATCCCCTGATTGCTCTTTTCCTTTTAAACTAATGTGTAATGCCAATGACTATGAAGTTGGCGCGGTATTAGGATAGAGAAATGAAGATATGTCATATGTAATTTATTACGCAAATGGAACTTTAAATAGTGTACAAATAAATTACACTATCACAGAAAAAGAACTACTTGCTGTAATATTTGCATTAGATAAATTTCTATCATATTTAATTGGTTCATCAATCATTGTTTATTCTGATCATGCTACTTTTAGATATTTGATGTCTAAATAAGATCTAAAGCCAATATTACAATAATGGATTTTGTTGCTTCAAGAATTCATTCTCACAATCAAGGACAAGAAAAGAGCAGAGAATCTCACAAATGAGTCATTGATTGACAGAAATCATATCAATGACTTTTCCTTATGATGTTTTATTTTATGTAAATACAATGCCTTGGTAGCTACTATTGTTAATTTTCTTACGACAAGAAAAATACCCCCAGACTGAAGCCATCAAGACAAGAAGAAATTTTTGACCAAAGTGGAAAGATTCTACTGGGACGATCCACATCTGTTCAAGTATTGTCCTGATCAGATTTTCAGACGTTGCATACCGTAGAATGAGATAAGTAGTGTTATTAAGTTTTGTCATTCATAAGCATGTGGATGTCACTCCTCACCTTAAAAACCGCTGAAAAAATCTTACAGTATAGATTTTATTGTCCCACCTTATTTAAAGATATACATGATCTCTGTAAAACTTGAGAAAATTGTCAAAAATTGGGATCCATTTCTAAAAGAAACATGATACCTTTAAATCTCATCATTATCATAAATCTTTGATTGTTGAGGAATATATTCCATGGGTCCATTTCCACTGTCATTTGAATTTTTATATATTTTAGTTGTAGTTGATTACGTTTCAAAATGCGTTGAGGCGGTTCCTTGTCGAAACAATGATCACAAAATTCTGATTAAATTTTTAAAGGAAAATATTTTAAGTCGATTTGGAATGCCTCGGGCCATTATAAGTGATGAATGTAAATCGTTTTGTAACTATCTGTTTGAGTCTAAAATGAAATGTATGGAATTACATTTTATAACACCTCGGTAATCTTGACGAAAACTATGTTATGATGGTGAAATACATAATATAAATAATGTTCAAGCATATATGTGCTTTTGAAATTACTTTTTGGACATTCGATAACTCGCAATTCCGATACAGAATTTAGACTTAGAATCAATCCAAATATCCCTTAGTATTTGGGCACTAACATTTTCATACAATCTCCGATTTTTATGAATTTTAATATTTTTAGAAAGCTAAGACTGAGATCTACAACTTTTGTGTTGAATATTTTCCCAAAAAAGAAACCAGAACTAAGTCAACAAATATGTTTTTGAGGCAGTCGCTGTAGCATTTCAGGATTTCTCTAGAAATATCACAATGTGGGTTCTAAAATAATAAAAACATCATGCCCCACTTGTATATAAGGCAGCCCATATTTTTTTAGAACCCTATCAACTATTCATCATCTTCTCAAGCATTCATCCATGAATATTTATAGAAAACCTTTCAATTGGACCATCCCATATGATAAACACCAGTGAGGTAAGCTTCTAAATCATTTCTCCTCTTCATTATCATAGACCTATCATGTTTTCATTTCTCTATCCATTTCGAAATAAGGGTGAGACTAAGCAATTATGGAGTCTATTGGTATAAGAAATCATGGTATGGTGTTATTGAGTTCATTATGGCATTTTGTTTAATCAATGAACATGTTGGATTGGGAATTCATTTCTTAGGTTTTTGACAAGGATTGCCTTGGGTCATATTTTGTCTCCTTGGACCCATTGTATTGTAGTTGAATTTGATTCATGTTGAAGTCTAAATGATGGTGGGGATTACTTGGGCATTATCACTGAAGTGTTGGTGTTTAGCCCTGAAATCAGGCGAGCATCGCGACACCTCTGGGCTTGTGTCACGATGCGTAACAAGCAGAGGCTCTCTGCCTCGGGTCAGATCATGTGGGCGTCGCGATGCTCAACACTTGGCATCATGATGTAGACCAAAAAGAAGCTATTTACCTTAGGTCTGGTCAGGTGGGCGACGCGATGCGGAACCCTTAGTGTCATGATGCGAAACATAAATTGCTCTCTACCTCGGTCTGATTGTATGGGCATCGCGACGAGCAAGACCTGGCATCACGGCGCATGACATAAACTATTTCTTTCCAATTCATATTCATCTTAAGAAGTTAGAGGGCACCATAAAGGTTCCGTATACGACATGCGTGTGTATTCACCCCATTTATGATCATGATTAGTTTCTCAGATAATAAAGAGTTTTCAAAGGAGATCAATTTTTCTTGAAGATGAATTTGCTTTCAAAAGATGAAGTTTTCATAAAAGCATTCAGTTTTCATTTTTTTAGTTGTCCACTCACTAGATTGTTTAAACGATCTAACCTCCCCACTCATAGTGTTTCTACTTTGCAGGTATATGTGGAGGACGAGCTTGAGATGATGGATACTTAAGGCAGTCACTCAGCACCACCAGGTCAAGTCTGAAACACAGTTCAATCAGAGTAAGAGTACAATCATGTATTAGATAATTATATAGTCAAGATTGTGTGTAAAATATGTTAAAGTGTCCATGGCAGAGTTATATAGTGTATTGTTATTGAGTTCACAGTTATGAGTATTTGAGATGCATCTTATGTTATTGAGTTGGGCCATGGTCCCATGCTTGAGTTTATATTTGAAATGAGTTTAATAATGATGATAATAGTCAGAAAATTAGAGGCTTATAGGATAGGTCGGCCTATTCCCTGCCGGTAGCATCTCCGTGAGAATGGTGTTACAAAGATAGTATCAGAGCAAGGTCTATGGAGTCACTGATTACAGTGGGTAGAGTGTTGGGGTCTTATATACGTAGTATGCCCGAGATACTACTATGCGAGGCACTACCTCTCCAGTATCCGATCCTCGAGTACGTCCTCAAGTCATATCGAAAGGTTAGTAAGTATTCCTAAAGCTATTTGAATTCTCATCATAATAAAAGTAACCATTATCCTTGTCCTAATTGAAAATCTTTCTTTAATCATCCTGGTTTATTTCCTGAAGTTCAGAACAAGCTATGAAAATAGATAGTAATATTATAAGAATATCCACCCAGGGGAGTAAAAAGATAAAGAGAAAGCTATAAGAAAAGTAAGGAATGATGCATAGATGCTTAAACAACCAGAGGCAATAAGAGACAGATATAGATAATCAGATAGATAAGAAAGTACTAAAACCTATAGTAGTAAAGAGAATAGAATAAGCCTGAGCAAGAGTAAAATGCCAGGTAGACCCAAATAAGATTCCTTCCCTCCATAGAAAATTCATTCAAGCAGATCCAATAGCCTTTGAGTACCTAGTATCGATAGCAAGTTTCTTGAAAAACGGAGGATAGTCATAAAGATAAAAGAAGCAAGAAATCAAGATTAGTCGGGGAAGTTTCCGGTAGACACGAGGTGCCATAAAGAATGTAGGGATTCTAGAGACCCAAACCCAGACTTTTAAGAGATAAAGTGGATGGCGTCAGGAAAGCAAATTAGTTGCCTTAGCTAAGAAATCTGATAAAGATAAGGCCCTAATTTACCCAAATTCTTCTTATAGTTGGTGCTCGGCGTGCCAAATTTTATTGTATTTATTGTAAATATAATGTACATTTATATTTTATTATGAATAAAATTTAGTAGTTTTCATCAATATAATCTTTTATATGGTTAAGGCGTAAAATGACATTAGAATGAATAGTTGTGACATAATTGCAAAAGCGCCGCAATTGCCACTGAAAATTGTTACAATATAATTCATTCTTAAAACGGTTCCTGCTCAAGGTTTACATACCTGGTCAATTAGTAAACCCGTGAGACCGGTACATGTTGTATATTAGAATTGTTCAAATGGTTTATCTTAGTAAACCATGAGTATTGAGATACTCATATAAAAACATAGGTATTTATTGGATAAATACTGAACGACTCATTCAAATATTCTTGATAGATGGTACACCAACATCAATAGGAATCTTTACGAGCCGAATAGAATATTAGCTCCTTTGACTTGTCATACCACTGTGGATATGTGGGATACCCTCCACAGTTTGATGGCAATCACGTCAATGATCTTTTAATATCAGACCTCCGCCTATTTGTTGGGTATGAAATGATACTCACGATATTATGTGATGTATCTAGAAAGGATCTTTCAGTCCCGTGTACGGGATTTAGATATCCAATTTGTGATTCTTTGAAATCTTTGGCCGAGATATGATTCAGAAAAAAGTTCCGAATATTTATTAAAGAATTATAATTATGTCCCGACACATGAATTGTTCATAGCGGGGATTTGACATTTATTCTATATCTCCCAAATAATTCGGATAACCTATAACATATTGATTATATATATGCAATGACTTTGACTTGAATGGTTCAACTCGATTACCTGTGGTCGTAGTAATTTGTGAGTGGACAAATTACAGACATGGAAATGGTTTCCGTGACAGATAAACCTAAACCTAGAGAGTCCCGCAATATAAAGTGTATTCATTGAGCACTTAGGCAATTAATTATGGATAATTTGGATTATTCATAATTTACACATGCGTATTAAATAATATGTATTATATATGATACATAATTTTGATTAGATACACATTAATAATCAATTAGATTTTGACACTTATTTTTATTATTATTATTATTATTATTATTATTTATTAATTAATTAATTATTAATAACGATAATTGGAAGAATATTCTTGGAATCTTTTGCCATCACTTATTTTATCTTTTTGTTAATAAGTATTAAATAAATTAATTAATTGTTAATTTATTTATTTTTCGTTAAAAATATTATTTGGAATATTCTTAATATTTGGACAATTTTAATTGGCTAATCAATGCATTTTTGACACATGGATTTAACAAAAATCAAAATAATCATTTAATTTTGGATAAGATCAAACATGTGTCAAAATCTTGGCCAAAATAAATTGTTATTTTTAACTAAAAAAATACTCAATTTTTCGGCCTTAGAGAAAAAAAATATAAATAGAAGTTGTTTTCCATTTTGAAAAGGCTTGGCCATATCTCATGAGTTGAGAACAAAAGAAAAAATAGGTTAGAGTTAGTAACAAAATTAACAACATCAAATAAAGAATAAGATTGGAAAATTAGAACTTGAAATTGAGGTAATATTAAGTTCCTAATTTCTCTTTTCTTGGGTTATTGTTTCTTAAGCATGTAAATATGTATGGGATATGTATATTGTGTTGGATAATATGACCCATAGCGTCACTATTTGCACAGATCATTGTGTTGTTGTAGCAAATTAACTATGTAATAAGGAAATTGCACTCTCATCATTTGTGATTAGATCACCATAGATATATAAATGAAGAGAGGTCCCTATGATTAGTTCCTGGATTGAGATGATATGAGACAGTATCAGTCCACGAAGGATTAATCATTAAATATCCCTAGCCGTAGTATTATCGAGACTGGACATCGATAATGCGGAATAGGCTAGTATTGCACTTGTGCGCGTTGTGAGGGCACAACGGCATAGTTCTCATATATATAAGTATTGGATACTTGTGCAAGTGCGATAGGAGGTCGTGTTTCACCGATTGTACGGGAAACAGCTTCGCTCTGGATAGACCCTTCGGAATCCCATTGGTATTATGACTAGGTGTCTATGGGAGGCCGAAATCAAGGTAGGTGTGTATAGTCTTAACATGAGACTTACATCGCTAATACTTACGACAATCGGTAAACTTTGGTTTTGGTGGTGGGGGATCTTAACTGGTTCTGTGTTCACCTCTTCTGGGTTTATCAGAGAATCGTAGTGTATTGGATGTGATGTCAGACGGAAGTGTCACTCCAGTCATAATGGAGATGATGTCACGCAGGATACGGTATTAGTGCTCTTAAAGTGATGCGCATCCAATCGTGATATTATGACCAGGTCATGAATATCCGATTATAGAGACTAGTTACCAGACATCCGATATGTGTTTCGGACGGGGCAGACACTTATCCAGCCCCAGCCCTAGCACGTGATTATCCGATACTGGGCCGATACGCACAATACAATCGTATACTACGCTTGATACAGATCTAGATATTCTTGATGAATATGTCCGGAGAACTTGGGAAGACTTGGTGCTTTGCTAGGAGTCGACCTTGTCTCGTAAATCGGTAGAACGTAGTACTTGGTACGTACGTGATTCGGCACTCCGACGACCGTATTTACTGCCAACTTATCCGGGGATCTCATGGGTCGCTTCCCGATAATCCACCGATGACGCACAACTCGCACTCTTGAATAATCTGGGATTATAAAGAAGAGAGAGAGAGAATTAATCTAGGATTAATAACGGAGATGTTTTATCCGGGATAAAATGTCGTCTAAAGAGAGAGAACGATTAATTCGGAATTAATCGATGTATTAATATATTCGATATATTAGACGAAATTAGATTTCGACGCGGAATTAAAATTAGATTTAATTCGGGCAAACGAGTTAATTTAGAATTAATTCGTTAGCGACGTAAATAATAATTTCGCCAGGCGCAATTATTTATTTAAATTCGATTGAATTAACGTCGCGACGTAAGCTCGGTATTTCGGAAATATCGAACCCGAACGCGTGAGTGCACGTGGGCCCACTTTCATTTGGAAACGTGTGGGGCCCATATGACACATGTCATTGTATGTCTATTTTATTGATAATGCATTGCATGTTGATAGTGTAGAATGCACTCAATGTTATTGCATGGAAATTGAGTGTTTGACACTCTAAGCCATTGCATGTTTTGTGTCATAATTTTATTATTTATTTAATAAATATTATGGCATAAATATAAATTGATTTTTTGGTAAATCATTTTAACTTAACACAAAACATTTCATCTCTCTCAAATGCTCGCTTCTCTCACGCCCAAATGGGCACAATGCTCACTGGTTTTGAACCAGAAAACGTGAGCAATAGGGAAGCTAAGAGTGGTTTCTCATGGTGAGAAATCAAGTGCTAGCACACTTACAAGTCTTGCGAAGGTGGTAGGGAGGTTCGACCATGAGACGGGATCCATCCGACGAAGCTAGGAGCTCCGTTTTCTCATTCAATTTTCTGTTTTGTAGGCAGTGGACTGCATGCAGTAGGCTTACATGGCAGTACGTTTTTTGGGTCCATTGTCTTCAAATCGACTCTACCGATCAATGTGAGTATTCCGCTACCTCCGTTGGTGTGTTCACGCATTATTTCATGTCTTGATTTGATCTTGGGACCTTAGAATAAACCAACAATGGCATCAAGAGCTAATGTTGCAAGCATGAAAAATGTAGGGCTTAAAATTTGGGTAAATGTTTGTTGAGCATGATTTGAATAAATTGCTTGTTTGAGTATGCTTATAATGTTTAAATTCATTTTGGTTGGACTAATTTGATGAAAAATGATTTGGAATTATTTTCCCCAAATATTATGCCATGGCCGAATGTGTGATGAATTTTGGGATCTTGGATTTTTGATTTTTAATTCATTTGATGAGTTAGAATCGATTAGGTTGACGTTATTTGAATCGAATTGGATTGGATTTCGAATTGGACAAAAACCCAAAATATTCTATGTTGGCCGAATTGGATATGCCCTAATGTTGTCTTGGAATTTTGGTTTTGTGACATTGGATGTGTATAAAATCAATTGGATGGTGATTTGATGTCGATTGTAGGTTCGATTGGATCGAAACCAAATCGGACACAAAACCCTCCTTGGCCGAGAGCATGAAAGCATGTAAATGGGTTTGATTTTTCATTATGTGTGTTTGACATGTGATAATGAATTGAATATGATTAATAAGACTAATTTGGTGTTTTAAAAAATGTTGATTTAGTTGATTAATCATATAATGCACTTTTGGTAATTAAATTGTGAAAATTGGATTTTTGGATTTAATTAATTGGGCCTAATTTTGGAAATTAGAATTTAAAATTGTAATTGGGCCTATTGGGCTTGATTTATCAAGTTTGGTTTAGGCCAAGTGGATTGGATCCAATTGGGCCCAAAACCTTAACCATAAAGCCCAATTGCGACTAATGAACCTTTAATGTTCAATTGGGCCTAATGGGCCAAGATTGATTTATGGGCTTATGGGGTAAATCCCGGATTGGACTTTGGTTATTGGTTTGACCCGAGTTGACCAAAAGTCCACGCCTTAAGAAATCAATCAAAAGCCCATTGGACTATAATTGAATGACGTTGGACGTTAATCGGTCTTTGAGACGCGTTACGATTAGATTTGGAATTTAAATCGTAAAAGGTTTATTAAATAAAAGTGTAATATTTAATTTGAATTGAATAGTGAATTAGTATTAAATACATGTTAAATTAGATTTAATGATGTAGTTTAATTTAATTCATGAATTCGTACTTTGAGTACTTATTCGCAAAAACGAGTTTGACTCGAACAAAATCAAATCGTTGTTTGAACATTGGATGATCACTTAATTATCAGATTAATTAATTTGATTAGATTGATTGATAGCATGCTTATGTGTGTGAATACGTGGTTGTGTTGAATGAATAATGTATATCGGATGGATATTAGTCGGGTGGGCAATTTTAGAAATTGTTGTAATAAATTCGATTTATTAAATTGGACCTGCGTGTCCAGCCTTATCACCTTCTTTCTCTTTGTATTCTCTTCTCACCTATTCTCCTCTATGTATATGAGGTTTCTTTAGAAAGTGTAGTGTAACGGGTAGATAGAAGTAGTACAAGTGCTAGCTTGATGTGAGAAAGGGAGAGATTTGATCTAGGATCAATGTGTTAAGTATCAATCCGCATATCATTATTATTTTATTTCATACTCGCTTTATTATATTTAGAATGCATGTTTAAGGGTGTATGATGATGAGACCTTAACAAAGATAATTAAATTGGTAGCCAATTTGCACGCGAAAATCCCTCAATCTATATTAAGCAAATATCCTTCCATTGAATGATTCTTGTTCAAGATCCGAAGTTGGCATTGGTTTGTTTTTGACCAAAGTCAAGACCTTTGTCAATCAAGGATGTACTTGAATCATGAGATTTTGTTGCATATCGGTGTCTTGTCCAAATCGTGATTTTTATTGGCCAAAGTCAGATCACTTTTTGTCCAATGACATTGATTACGAAACTTTCCTCGTCAATGGGTCCGGCTTAACTGGAATCATTAGGTTTGTTTTTGGCCAAAGCCAAGGCCTAGATGATTCGGAGAATATGGTTGGGAAAATGTATTGGATACATTGACATTATACATATGTTTCGGACTTGGATGTCCACCTAACCGGATCTAGGAATTGGATGAGATCCAATTGATCTGTGAGATCTACCTAGTTAAATAGCATACAGCTTTTTATTGACCAAAGTCAGGGTTGTGTGTTATTTAATAGGATCCTAGCCCACTAGGAAACACGGTTTCCCGAGTACTCCACAGAGGGTTAGAGACTCGACGAAAAATAGTGGGAGGCAAGTATTGAATTTGCAACATTCGTTCAATTACTCGCTAAACATAGCTTGGCTAGATGTGTACATGAATATTTCGTGACCTTAACGGATGTGGCATCACGTTATGGTTATGTGTTTCTTTTGAAGAACACAAATACGAAACTTTGAGTTCGACACGAAGTATACAAACAGATCGGCTGTAGTATTATGCCGCTGCGGTAAGACCGTATTGGTAAATACTTAAGCAGTAAGTTTCATACGTACATGAAAGAGTATGGTATTCTTTCATATGAGGACTCCTCCCGAGACACGTCAATTGACGGTGTGTCAGAACTAAAAACCAAGTTTTGTTGGACATGATTAGGTTTTTCGCGAGTCGCTCTGAGCTACTGTTTCCTTCAACAGGATATGTATTAACAGTGCAAAACTTATTTAGAATAAGGTTCCATATAAATCTGTTTGACAGATATCATATAGGATATGAACAGGGAAGAAACGAGGTTTCTCATTCCTGATAATTTGGGTATGCCAGGCATAGCGTTTGGATGATACCAAACTAAGGACCCAAATTGGATAAGTGCCAATATAGGTTATCCTAAGGGAAACCATAAGTATAGTACTTATAAATCTCACATGAGAACAATGTGATTGTTGCTCACCATGCGGTTTTCCTATGAGGAATACTGATATGCAGTGGTCAGTGGGAGGATAGTGATACTCGATGAAAATCGGAGTAATACTGTTCAAGGCACGAAGTCCTTAATGGAACACAAATAGTTCATGTATGATGAAACTATACCATTAACCTTCAAATACACAAGAAACTCGTAGATCGGATAGAGTCAGAAAACAACCTAGGGTATGGGTTCTGCTCTAACCTCATAAAGATGTCAATCTTATGGAGGTGTACCATCCGACTACGTTTTGAGGAAGTGATACAAGGTATCGACTCTCTGTTATGGCAAAGTGCCATGAATCCGAAATGGATTCCATGTATAACAACTATTTTGGATACTAGTTGTTGTACCACAAGGCATTGTGCTATGGTACATTAACGTCTTCAAGGAAGACATACATGGATGGCAACATACCAACGTACAAAGCTAGGCTTTTGACGAAAAAGGAATCGTTATCAACATTGTGTTAATAACGGTTCAACCTTTTACCTGTTGCCATGGTAAATCCATTTTGAAGATGCTTGTTGATAACTGTATATTTCATTTATGAAATATGTCAGTTACAAATCAAAATCGCTTTCCTGAAAAGAAAACCTTTTGGAGGATGTTTACAACATCCTGACGATTTTGTATAACCGACAAACCAGGTTTGCGGGTTATTCGATCCATGTTTGGATTGATGCAAGCATAAGGTTCTTGGAACTGTTGTTTTGAAATAATCATAATGGTTATGATTGATTCAAAACTAAATAATTCTTGTGTATATAAGGAGGTTAGTGGGAGAGGGCACTGACAATGAAATTCCCATAAAGCAATTGGTGAAAGCTTGGCTTTCATAGATATTCTTCATAAGAAATTCTCCGTAGAATTCTGGGGAGTAACAACCTTTATTCAAGGAATAAAGATCTACTGGGATAGATTTGGAGTTTGTTAACACTCTCTGGGAAATTGTACATTTAAAATGTACTTGTATTGGTGTCTCATACGCTTCGAGCATATGGAGTCACAATCGGGTCAATCCAAGTGATAGTCACTGGATTGAAGTTAAGAACATCTGTTAGTATCTCTGAGAACTAAAGATGCTATCTTAAACTATGGAGAAGGAGAACTTGAAGTGACTGGGATCACTACTGCAAGTTTCCAAACAATTAAAATACTACGGTACTATAAAGTTTGAATAACAGGGACAGTGAGCTGGAAATCTTCCTAGCAAGATAACTGTTGCCGAATATAAAAACAAATGCGGATTATTGCTGCAGCTGAGGCAGCAATAGAAGACCATCTGGGTCGAAAATAAATCTAATAAGATTAGATAAAGTTCTGTTAGCAGCTGAGCTAGGCGTCAGCATAGGCTAAGGAATTAAAGGTCTCATCGACGATCCAGATATATACTTCTATATCATCTGATTCGTTCGGATCATACATCGTGGCGATGTGATGATCGTGTAAATCGCGTCAGACGATAATTAAGCAAATCCGCTGACGAAAACCTTTCCTCAGCAATTTGAGCGAATTGTACATAGTTCGGGTGTTAGACACTCGAGTGACTGGCTATGTGCCAAGTGGGAGATTGTTGGATAATATGACCCATAGCGTCACTATTTGCACAGATCATTGTGTTGTTGTAGCAAATTAACTATGTAATAAGGAAATTGCACTCTCATCAATTGTGATTAGATCACCATAGATATATAAAAAGAGAGGGTCCCTATGATTAGTTCCTGGATTGAGATGATATGAGACAGTATCAGTCCACGAAGGATTAATCATTAAATATCCCTAGCCGTAGTATTATCGAGACTGGACATCGATAATGCGGAATAGGCTAGTATTGCACTTGTGCGCGTTGTGAGGGCACAACGGCATAGTTCTCATATATATAAGTATTGGATACTTGTGCAAGTGCGATAGGAGGTCGTGTTTCACCGATGGTACGGGAAACAGCTTCGCTCTGGATAGACCTTCGGAATCCCATTGGTATTATGACTAGGTGTCTATGGGAGGCCAAAATCAAGGTAGGTGTGTATAGTCTTAACCTGAGACTTACATCGCTAATACTTACGACAATCGGTAAACTTTGGTTTTGGTGGTGGGGGATCTTAACTGGTTCTGTGTTCACCTCTTCTGGGTTTATCAGAGAATCGTAGTGTATTGGATGTGATGTCAAGACGGAAGTGTCACTCCAGTCATAATGGAGATGATGTCACGCAGGATACGGTATTAGTGCTCTTAAAGTGATGCGCATCCAATCGTGATATTATGACCAGGTCATGAATATCCGATTATAGAGACTAGTTACCAGACATCCGATATGTGTTTCGGACGGGGCAGACACTATCCAGCCCCAGCCCTAGCACGTGATTATCCGATACTGGGCCGATACGCACAATACAATCGTATACTACGTTTGATACAGATCTAGATATTCTTTGATGAATATGTCCGGAGAACTTGGGAAGACTTGTGCTTTGCTAGGAGTCGACCTTGTCTCGTAAATCGGTTAGAACGTAGTACTTGGTACGTACGTGATTCGGGCACTCCGACGACCGTATTTATTGCCAACTTATCCGGGGATCTCATGGGTCGCTTCCGATAATCCACCGATGACGCACAACTCGCACTCTTGAATAATCTGGGATCATAAAGAAGAGAGAGAGAGAATTAATCTAGGATAATAACGGAGATGTTTTATCCGGGATAAAATGTCGTCTAAAGAGAGAGAACGATTAATTCGGAATTAATCGATGTATTAATATATTCGATATATTAGACGAAATTAGATTTCGACGCGGAATTAAAATTAGATTTTAATTCGGGCAAACGAGTTAATTAGAATTAATTCGTTAGCGACGTAAATAATAATTTCACCAGGCGCAATTATTTATTTAAATTCGATTGAATTAACGTCGCGACGTAAGCTCGGTATTTCGGAAATATCGAACCCGAACGCGTGAGTGCACGTGGGCCCACTTTCATTTGAAACGTGTGGGGCCCACATGACACATGTCATTGTATGTATTATTTTATTGATAATGCATTGCATGTGATAGTGTAGAATGCACTCAATGTTATTGCATGGAAATTGAGTGTTTGACACTCTAAGCCATTGCATGTTTTGTGTCATAATTTTATTATTTATTTAATAAATATTATGGCATAAATATAAATGATTTTTTGGTAAATCATTTTAACTTAACACAAACCATTTCATCTCTCTCAAATGCTCTCTTCTCTCACGCCCAAATGGGCACAATGCTCACTGGTTTTGAACCAGAAAACGTGAGCAATAGGGAAGCTAAGAGTGGTTTCTCATGGTGAGAAATCAAGTGCTAGCACACTTACAAGTCTTGCGAAGGTGGTAGGGAGGTTCGACCATGAGACGGGATCCATCCGACGAAGCTAGGAGCTCCGTTTTCTCATTCAATTTTCTGTTTTTGTAGGCAGTGGACTGCATGCAGTAGGCTTACATGGCAGTGCGTTTTTTGGGTCCATTTGTCTTCAAATCGACTCTACCGATCAATGTGAGTATTCCGCTACCTCTGTTGGTGTGTTCACGCATTATTTCATGTCTTGATTTGATCTTGGGACCTTAGAATAAACCAACATATTGCATGGTTTAATTACATCTGTATCAATGATATATATTTGAATCAAAAACTTGGGTTGGTTGTTTGATTAAACTTAATAAGTTTCTTTTGTTAAGTATGTGTCTAAGATTAATTAGTGAATTAATCTCGAAATTTTATTTGCTATTCTAGAGTGATTATTGCCACTGAGAGATTGCCTTAGTGTGGGAACCAATATTAGACATGTGAATAAGAGAATCCTAGGATTATAAATGGGCAGCATGTCAACTATAACACATATTGTTAGTGAGGCCATCACAACCGAAAGAAACTTCAAAACCAAACCCACTGTAGGATACAGAACTTAACGATGCTGTTCTAGGCTCGTGGCCTAGTCGGGAGTACGAAATAGCACACGGGGGAACTAAACTGCAGAAATAAAATGGATTCGCCACCCAGTGTGAAATGGGAAAATGATTTAATGCCGCACTCATACCCTCGCAAGGGAAGACCTCAAACCGTTGGTTCGGAATGGTCCCTTACTTATGCCACTTGTAATGAAAATATTTGTGCAATAATCTAACCGAGTCTACGCAACCTACATACGCAAGAATACCCTACGTCTAATTCGCATACATGAAAGTAAAACCTATATCTAACTTTGCATGCATAAAATAAAGTCTAAATCTAAGTTTGCATGCATAAAAGTTAGTCAGAATAACGGCAAGCACACAATAATCTCATGAATATATTGAATTATCAAACGCGAAAAAAGTAACAATCTAAACGTAGACATAAATTAAATTCTAATGTGAAGAAAATAACTAATCATGCTTGGAAATAACCAACTAAATCATACATAAAAGAAGACAACATACTAAACGACTAAATCATGCATAATAAGATACTAAACGACTAAATCATGAATAAATATAAGATTGGATGAAACAAAATATTTGTCTCTCAAGTGGTACGTGGAGTTGTTTCCCAAGTACAAACCGCATTACCGTCCATTCAGATTCGGCTACGGAATTTACATCTGGGTTTCCATCCGATATACCACAAGGGAGAAAACATATTTTGTTCATCCTAAAGTCATAGCATACACCAATCAACAATACTCATGCGAAATAAAATAAGAAAATAAAGAAAAATAAAGGAGAATAAATAAAAAGGGTGTCCTCAGGTCTAACCTCTTAAGTCGTCTTTTGGAAGTGCGTTACACGGCCGTCGGAAGGGTTGGTGCTCCGTAACTTTTCCGATTTACTGGTTCGTCATTTTCCTTCATTGCCTCGCTGTTTTGGGCTGCTGTTTTACTCTGTTTCACTGTTGTTTTTACTATATTTTCTCGTCACTATTTTTCGGTAATATAGTGCAGTTTTATGTGATTTTTTGCGGTGAAACTGGACTATTTTTCGGGGGCTAGAATTTCGGTGATATGGGGCTATGTTTCAGGGGCATAATTTCGGTGATATGGGGCTGTTTGGAAGGGTACTTTGTGGCAGTTTCAGGGTGTAATTCATGGGTATTTTTTTGGTAATGCTGGGCAGTTTTCAGGGGTGATGTGCGGCAGTTTGGGGGGCTATTTCTAGGAATTGTTTTGTGGTGAATGAGAGGGCTAGTTGGGCTGTGATTTGTGGTGAATGTGAGGGCTGGTTTTTTAGTGTTATTCGGTGCAGTGGATGAGGGCTGTGTACGGCAGTTTGGGGTTTGGTTTTAGAGGTATTTTCAGTGGTGTTTATACGGCAATGAGGGGAATTCTGGAGAGCTTGGGCGTGAATGCTTTAGGTTATTTTCTTTGTGTTTTCGTGAGAATGAGCCAGGGCTTTCAAGGTTGGGTTTAGGTTTCTTTTTATAGGCGAAGGGTTGGAGCTTGTCCTCGTACGGGAAGGGAAAGAATATTGCAATTATGGGGGATATCTCTTAATTATTGTGATATAAGGAAAAATCTATTTAAATTGGGATGTGATTTGGTTTGATTTGATTTGATCTCTTTTAATTAGGAATATGATTTAATTTGATTTGATTTGATTTCTTTAATTTGGGAAGGTGATTTGTTTTGATTTTAGCATGTGTTTAATGTGTTAATTAGTATTTTGAATGGTAATGGGCATGAATTAGGTCCTTTGGGCGTGGGATTGGTTATTTTTGGTGGGCTTGGTGTGTGGCTTGGTGGTGTGTGGGCTTGGTGTGTGGCTTGCGGGGGTTTGGACTGAGGTTGAATTTTAAAACAGAGGTCCAACGAGCGAACCCACAGCTAAGTAAATGAATTTAGTCCAACAAGATATCAATTTATGACTTTTCCCTTCCGACGTCTTTTTCCCGCGGCTTCCAAAACTTAAGGAGAAGTACCTCCATAGGAGACTTATCATCGGGACTTATATGCAAAAAATGCAGTGCCTACAGTCACCCCCACTTTGATAGGACATGTGCAGTGTGTGACAATGACAATCCTATCAAAGTTATGCAATGCATTTTTACTTACCTGGCTCGCCAGCTGCCACCTGACTTGCCTGCTGCTTTGAACTGAGTTGATGATGCAGTGGGCCTCGACCTTGGGACGCATCCCAATAACTGCAACTGACAACGGGGGCCTCAACCTTGGGACACATCCCAAAACTGATGATGTAGTGGGCCTCGACCCTAGGACACATCCCGAAACTACAACTGATGACGCAGTAGGCCTCGACCCTGGGACGCATCCCGGAACTGCTGACAACGAGGGCCTCGACCCTGGGACGCATCCCAAAACTGATGATGATGTGGGCTCGACCCTGGGACGCATCCCAAAACTTATGATAATGTGGGCCTCGACCTTGGGACGCATCCCAAAACTGATACTGATGCGGGCCTCGACCTTGCGACGCATCCCCAAAATTGATACTGATGTTGATGTGGGCCTCGACCCTGGGACTCATCCCCAAAACTGATATTGATGCTGATGTGGGCCTCGACCCTGTGACTCATCCCTAAAACTGATACTGACGCTGATGTGATGGTTTGTTCCCGAACCGTGCTGTATGAGAAATGGTAGACCGGTCGCCCCCAGTCTCGATTCATCTCTCTGCTTTCATAAGGTCAAAGTAGATCTCCTGATTTGGTGTTGCATACAAATATATTGTATTGCCTCTTACGAGATAATCCTGATAGCTAAACATATTTTCGTCCTCAAGGAATGCTTCGTGTCGAAACCGGAGAACCTTCAAAGTACATAATACACTCAAATCCGATCGTCTGGATGAGTGATCTGAACTAGACTCCTAGTGTGTGTGTGCCAAGGTTCTTTCGCAGCTTAATCCTAAGTAAGCCAATTCGATGATTTTGTCTCGGAGAATTGGATTAGTGGGTCTAACCAACCGAGATGTCTCGATCATACTTTGTGATTACTTCATCGTACTCAACATGATATGGTTTTCTTCTTTTTCTTTCTTTCGTCTCTTTCTTTCTTTCTTTCTTTTCATTCTTTCTCTTTTTTTCGACACACCTACCCTTTAAGGTAGTATTTCTCCTCATGGTGGTCCTAATACTCACCCACAGGTAGCTTCACGCTTATCGGTTATAGGTGGTCTATTCTTTTTCTTTTCAGAGACTTTTTCTTTGTTTCCAACCATATCACATATCGTAACATAAGTAAATCAGGATGAACATCTAGGCAAATAGTCGTTCACTGATCCGCCATCTCTTCAACTAGTCATTTCGCCACTACTCAGGCTTCTACTGCTAAGATCCCGTAATCAAGTGCTCGAGACTCTAGTCGAGATCAACTACTCAGAATATCGGATGAGAGCACATCTCGCACTTATCGTTTCTAAGGTTTCACCCTACAGTAAACAATTTCATCACCGGACATATGCTTCACTATCAATGACTTCTCTCTATCTCTTTTTTCTCTCTTTTTTTTCACTAACTCCACTGGAATTCTTCCTTTCGACTGCTGATAATGTGGGCTTCGCCCCATGGGATTCCTTCCTGAAACTGATACTGGTGTGGGCCTCAACCTTGGGACTCATCCCCAAAACTAATACTGATGTGGGCCTCAACCCTGGGGTTCCTTCCCCAAAACTGATAATAATACGGGCCTAAACCCTTTGATTCATTCCTGAAAATTGCTAACATTGTACTGTTGCTGCTTCTGGTTGGCTTGCATTTGCCGCTTTCTCTTTTTCTTCGTTGAAACCTGTGAATACAAAACAAACATAACATAAAAAGAATGCAGATACGTTATGTGTATGCATGCATGCATGAATGAATTTCCTATTTCGTTGGGTTAGGACTTCTGCCGGTGACTGTTCGGTCTTCTCTTCCTCAGGCAAAATACTGCTTCAATTTGTCCACGTTGATCGGCTCAGTGAACTCGTTCCCTTCCAAATCTGACAGTCTCACTGCACCATTTCCCATTTATTTCTGGACTATGTAGGGTCCTTCCCAGTTGGGTCTGAACTTTCCTCTCGGGTCTGTCGTCGATGGTTTTGACTGCTTAAGTACCCAATCACCCTTTCTGATCTTAGTAGAACGCACCTTCTTATTGAATACTCGAGCCAACCTCTTCGAGTACAACTGCATATGATGTAAAGATTTCATTCTATTCTCATCCAGTAGTGCTAACTGTTCAAATCTCTGTGAGGCCCATTCTTGTTCAGGTAACTCTGTTTCTGCTAATACCCGCATAGACTTATCTTAACTTCCACTGGCAGTACTGCTTCCATTCCGTAGACCAAAGAGTAAGGCGTGGCCCCCGTTGTTGTTCTAACAGAAGTTCTATATCCCCACAGAGCGTACGGTAGTTTGTCAGCCCAATCTTTATAGTTCTTTGTGTTGGTTTCTATGATTAGTCCTAAGATCATAATGAACAAAGAAATGTGAATGAATAACGAAGAAGAGTGGCAGAAACACACTTACATCGATCGGTTTTGGATACGTCAAACAACAAAATTTTTCCCCTCCAAGCAGTCCAAGATTCAGCCATGGCAGTCCACAATGCTCCAAGCTTTGTATTATCTTTCCAAGCTCTTGAATAGGTTTCCCTAATTACCTTGTATGATCCCTTGAAGAGTGCTAGCCCTTATGATAAATTTTGCAACAAAATCTTATCAATTAGTCCCTTCAATTTCGGCCAAGAAATGAAAGAAATGGGAGAGAAAATTGCTTCACTGGTTTCGGCAATTTATGATGTTTTTTTTTTCATTCTATTTGGCTTCAAAAACCGTATACAAGAATTGGAAAAACAATTACCAAATTTTGGTAAATGGTTTACAAAAGTCAAAGCCATTTTGGCTCCAATTTTGCATTAATTGCCCACACCAAACTCCATCATAAATAGTGACAACATGTCACTCACAAAAGGACTTTGACATCTATGACAAATAAGTGACAAGTGATGTCACTCGCGATGTGACTTGTGGGCCCCGCTCGAATTCGAAATGCGAGTGGGCCCGCAAACACTTCTAGGCTCGGTTTCGCTAATTCTGAATTAACGAACTTCCGTCGCGACGTAATTAAATAATTATGTCTAGCGAAATTACTATTCACGTCGCTAACGAATTAATTCTAAATTAACTCGTTTGCCCGAATTAAAATCTAATTTTAATTCTGCGTTGAAATCCAATTTCGTTAATATATCAAATATATCATTTTAATGATTAATTCCAAATTAATCTTTCTCTCTCTTCAAATAGTACTTTATCCAAGATAAAGTCTCTCCGCAATTAATCCCAGATTAATTTAGCTCGAATCATACATCATCGGTGAATCTTCGGGAAGCGACCCAAGAGATCCATGGATATATTGGCAGTAAATCTGGTCGTCGGACTATACGAACACGTACGTACCTCGTACTACGTTTTTACCAATTTACGAGACTAGGTTGGCTTCTAGCAAAGCGCCATGCCTACCCAATTCTCCAGAAATATTCTTACTGGAATATACGATCTTTATCAGGCGTAGTATACCGTAGTATTGTGTATCCCGATCCAGTATCGGATGTCATGTGCAAGGCATGGGGCTGGAATAGTGTATGCCCCGTACGAAGCATATATCGGATATCTAGCAACTAGTCTATTTGAATCGGATAATCATGACCTTGTCATAGTATCCCGATGGTTGCAACACAATAGAGAACCAGTTCTGAATGCCTACGTGATCATCATCTCCATATGTCTGAAGTGATACTTCTGTCTTGACATCACATCCAATACACTACGGTTCTCAATAAACCCAGAAGAGGCATACACAGAACCTGTTAAAGCCCTGGACGACCAAAACCAAAGTTTACCGACTGTCGCAAGTACTAGCGATGCAAGTCTCAAGTTAAGACCAAATACACCTACCCTGAAGCGGACTCCCATAGACACATATACATACTACCAATGGGATTCTGCGGGGTCTATCCAGAGCGAAGCTGTTTTCCGTACCATCGATAAAACACAACCTCTTATCGCACTTGCATAAGTATCTAATACTTAAATATATGAGAACTATGTCGTTATGCCCTCACAACGCGCACAAGTGCAATACTAGTCTATTCTGCATTATCGATGTCTAATCTCGATAATACTACGACTAGGGATATTTAATGATTAAACCTTTATGGATTGATACTGTCTCATATCATCTCAATCCGGAATTAATCATAAGGACTTTTACCATTTATATATCAAAGTAAATAAAT
Source organism: Zanthoxylum bungeanum (assembly GCA_019454045.1). NCBI lineage: Eukaryota > Viridiplantae > Streptophyta > Magnoliopsida > Sapindales > Rutaceae > Zanthoxylum > Zanthoxylum bungeanum. Next base: position 9,673 of record SKCR01047860.1, on the reverse strand, counting down.
TACAAAACGGTAAAAGGCAATTTCATTACAACATAGTTAATTTTGTACAAAAACACAATGTCTTTTACAAACAGTGACGCTATGGGTCATAACTGTCCAACACTCTGTCATCTTGGCTAGTATCCTCTTTATCGTCTTGTTGGCTGCCTCGACTGCTCCATTTACTTGCGGTCTGTACGGTGACGACTTGTGATGTCCTATCCCGTACCTCTGTAGAATTGCCTTTGTTTCTCCTTGAAACTGGACTCTGTTATCTGTTACTACATGATGCGGCTTTCCATATCGACATATGAGATTACGGGCTTTGAACTTTGTCATCGTCTTTGCTGTAACGTTGCGAAATGATCCGGCTTCCATCCATTTCGAGAAGTAGTCTACGGCCACTACTATGAAGCGATGTCCATTCGATGCGTGCGGTCGAATTTCCCCGATCATGTCAACTCCCCATGTTGAGAAAGGCCACGGTTCCGATAGCCCATGCAACTCAGTGTGTGGCAAATGGTTCAAATTACCGTGCGTTTGACAATCAAGACAGTGTTTTACCAACTTCGCGCAGTCAGCTTCCATGGTTGACCAGTAGAAACCTTATCTGACTATCTTGCGGGACAAGTTCAATCCATTCATGTGCGGTCCACATACTCCGGCGTGTACTTCTTCCATTGCCTTCTGAGCTTATTCTTTTCTTAAGCACTTCAACTGAATACCATTCACTTGCCTCTTGTACAGTTCTCCCTTCAAACTCACATACTGAGAAGCCAATTTCTGAATGGTTATCCTGTCTTTTCTGCTTGCTTCTTCTGGGAGTTCTTCGCGTTCTAAATACCGCTGAATGTCATAGTACCAAGGTTTCCCATCATTGAATTTTACTTCCAAGATTCTTTCTATCTCGTAGATGGGTCTGCCTGCTGTTGTCAACACCAGAGGTCTAATCACCAACTTCTCCAGATTTTCCCAAGTTGCGGCAACTGTAGCCAATGCGTTTGCCATTTGGTTCTCTTCTCATGGAAAGTGCTGGAATTTATAATCGGGGAGGGCCTGTGCCAGACCCCTGAGGTGGAACAAGTAAGGTTTTAACCGTTCTTCCTTCAATTCTCATTCTCCTTTCATCTGTCGGACTACCATTATCGAGTCTCCATAAACTTCAACGTTCGTAGCTCTCAAGGTTATCAATGCAGTCAATCCAAAGGCACATGCCTCATACTCGACCATGTTGTTAGTCACTCCGAACATCAACCTCTTGGCCATAGGCAAGGTTTCTCCCTCGGGGGTTACTATTACGATCTCTATCCCTGCTCTTTTGCAATTCACTGCTCCGTCAAAGTACATCTTCCATCCTTGGACTGTTATTGCTTGGATCTCCTCGTCTGGGAATTCAAACTTGTATTGGTCTCCTTCTATAGGTTGTAGTGCCAGGAACTCCGCTACAGCTCGACCTTTGATTACTTTAGAGGTGAGATACTCAACATCAAACTCTGTCAGAAATACCAACCATCTGTCTAACTTCCCTACTAGCGAAGGCACCGAATGCAGATACTTCAAGATATTCTCATTTGCTACTACTTGGATTTTGTACGATTGGAAGTAATGACGCAATTTTCTAGACGCCAATACTATTTCCAAACAGATCTTCTCTACTTCTTGATAGCGGGTTTCATACGAAAGCATCTTCTTACGGAGGTAGTAGACTGCATGCTCTACCCCCGTCTCATCTGCTTGTACTATCATCGCCCCCAGCGCTTCGGGTTCAATGGCCAAATATAGTACCAAGGGTTTACCCAGTCTTGGAGGTTTCAAAACATGAGGTTTCACCAAATATTCTCGGATCTTGTCGAAGGCTTCTTGGCATTGCTCATTCCATTTCACTGGCTGGTCTTTTCTTAGCAATTTGAAGATAGGCTCAAATACCGATGTCAACTTGGCGATGAACCGACTGAGGTACTGAATCTTCATGAGGAATGCTTTAACTTCTTTCTCTATCTTCGGTGCAGGCATTTCTGTAATCGCCTTGATCTTCTCAGGATCTACTTCTATTCCTCCTATTCCAACTGTGTGTCCCAGCAGCTTCTTGGGATTTAGTCGTAAGTCATATTTGTCGACTCGTTCAAGGAACTTCTCTAGTGCTTCTATATGTCTGCTTCTTGTCTCTGATTTCACCATCATGTCGTCCATATATACTTCAATTTCCTTAGGCATCAAATCATAGAATAACGTAGTATCCATCCGCTGGTAAGTGGCTCCTACATTCTTAAGCCCAAACGGCATCACCTTGTAGCAATACGTATCTCATTCAATAACAAAGGCAGTCTTATACTTATCTTCTTCAGCCATAAGAACTTGATTATATCCTGAGAACCGATTCGCGAATGAGTACATGGCAGATAAAGCCGCACTATCAACCATACGTCTATATGGGGTAGAGGAAAATCATCCTTCCGGCAAGCTTTGTTGAGGTCTCTGTAATCTACGCACATTCTGACATTTCGATCCTTCTTCGGCACTGGCACAATATTTGCCAACCACTCAGGGTATTTTACCACTTCTAGAAATCCTACATCTATATGTTTCTTGACTTCTTCTCTGACCTTCTCGGCCCACTCAGGTTTCATTCGTCGGAGCTTCTGCTTTACCGGCTTCATATTTGGATAATTCGGTATCGTATGCTGGGCGATACTTCTGTCTACCTCGGGCATGTCCTCATAGGACCAAGCGGATACTTTGGCATATTTGACCAACATCTCTTATAATTTCTTCCGCTCTTCAGAGGTAACCTCACTCGCAATTCAGACTTCCTTGGGGCTTTCAAGCGTACCAAGGTTGAATGCATTTGTTTTGGTTGAGTTGATGTCAAATATACTCAAGTCATGCAAATTGAAAGGGAGAGACTTAGACAAGTAAGTGAAATGAATGTCTTTATTGCTAGCAGATGCAGGAATACATTCGAATAAATCAGAGAGATAAACATCTTCATCCTCCATAGATGCTTCATCCCCCACAGCCGGGTTTTCCTCGGTTTCCTTATTCTCCTCGAGGGTCAGTCTCTCCAGCTTCATCACTCTCCCTCACACTTCTCTTCCTCATTTGCAACTTCTGATGCCGATGGTTTCTCACCCATCACATCCTGAAAGATCTCAAATCCAGGCACCATGACCCCTTGACTTCCACTGGTTCAGGTTCTCCTTGATACCTCATTGCCTTCATGAAGTATTCCGTCAGTTTCGATCCTTTTTTCTTAGTCTTAGGCTTATCCTCATCAGACTTGTACCTCAACCCTCTCCAGGTGGTTTGCCCCTTAAAGTCGGGCAATGCTCCTCCGATACCCGAACCTGTACCTGGCTCGAACTTCATCTTCTCTATGATCCTAGCCACTTTAGGATCTACCCACTCCTCAAAGGTTGTCGGCACTTGGAACCTCGTGAAAGGTTGTATTTCCAAAGCGGCCACAACATTGTCTACCTCAGCTCGGATGGTGACAATCTCTCCCCCGTACGGAAACTTAATAACTTGATGCATAGTGGAGGGCACGCCCTAAAGCTTGTGAAACCATGGTCTTCCCAACAACAAGGAAAAAGTGGCCGGGATATCCAGTACTGTGAACTCAACCTCATCCTCAATTGGGCCCACTTTGACCATCGCAGCAAAAGTACTTCAGCTCCCCTCTTGCTATCATCATAAGCCTTCATAGTCATATTGGAGGGACTCAGATCTGTTGCCTTCATACCCAACTTTGACAGAATCTTCAAAGGGCAGACATTGATAGATGAGCCATCATCCACCATTACACAAGACGTCTTCTTACCTCTCACTTCCGCTCTTATGAATAATGGCCTGTTATGATTTCTTCCCTCAGCCGGGAGACCCTGCTAAAAAAAATTTATCACTTGCAAAGCTTCTTTTTGCACTGATCCTACAAACATTGTGGGGTTGGCATCATTCGGTACTATTATCTTGCTCAAGGCCTCAACCATGGCACGTCTGTGCTCCTGCGATGCACACAGCAACTCCCAAATGCGTAACTGTGCTCACGTTTAATTCAAATGACAACCACATCTCCTTCGACATTATCCCTGTTCGTCGCCACTTCTCTACCTTCTACCAACAATTCATTGACCTTTTATGTGGTATCATTGTAAAAGCATCCACTACGCGTCATTCTTTTTACCTCATCTTCATCACTGCTCGAGAAGTCCTCCCAGAAATTCTTCCTCTGCTCTGTTTCAACCTCACTACTACTATCCCATATCCCCAGGCAAAAGGCTTGGTGGTCAAAGGTTTGAAGGACAAAGCTTTCTGGTAGGCCGGAGCCAATCATGTAGGTAGGTGGTGGGATGGAGTGATAGTTAGGTAGGGGGTTCCGGTGTGTGTTGGGTTGCTTCTTTTCGGGGTCGGGTATTTTGTGAGAGTCTATGAGGTCTTGGATTTCATGTCGAAGGTGGGTACAGCTGTCAGTGTCATGGCCTTTTTACTGGTGGTAATGGCAGTAAAGGTTTGGGTTGAGATTTGGTGGTAGAGGGTGCGGAAGTGGTCTAGTCTCCAAGGGTTTTAGGAATCCTTACCTTGTCAACTTCTCCAGCACTTTAGAGAAAGGCCTACCCAGGTTAGAAAAATGCCGGTTTCTAATAGCGGCAACCTCGACAGAAATGGGCTTGGCTCCCGATGGTCCTCCAACAGTCCTCATGTTGAGGCCATAATGTAGAGTTTCAATCAAGTCCCAAGGATCACAAACATGCATAAAAACGAGTTGAATACACAAAGGAGTAAGGCAGAATTCATACTCACATTGAAGGGTTTGAGATGCAACGAAGAAGATGCGTTTTCTGTTCTTGTTGGTGCTCGGTTTGGCTTCCAAAAACAGCAGGGGCTGCTCGGTTTTGGTCCTCTTTGTGTCTCCAAGAATCGGCCATGCAAGACTCTATTGAAGCTCCAAGCTTCAAGCTTTCCAAGCTCACAAATTCGTTTCCCTATCACCATAATATAACCCATATGTGTGCTAGCACTTGTCTTCTTCCTTTTATTCTCTTCTTGATTCGGCAAAAACCAGAAAAACAAGAACGAAATCGGCTAGAACCGTGAGAAGAGGAATAAGAAAAAGAGAGGGAAAAGAGAAGGAGAAGGGTTTTCACGTGAAACCGTGAATGGGGGAGAGAGTGTGTAAAAAGAAAAAGTAATTTTGATTTATATATTTTCCAAAATAAAAATAAACCATATACAACTTTTCAATATTCAAAATACCAAAAGTCTAAAGCCAAAAGGTAAAAAGCTTTCAATCAACTTTTCACCCATCACTTCTACTTTTTCTTTAAGTCACATCACATCACTTTAATAAAGTGACATGTTGTCAAGTCACATCACTCAAAGTGACAATTGATTTGACAATTGACGCGACTATTGATTTGACGCTGGATGTGACTTGCGTGCCGCACTAGAATTCGAAATGCGAATGCGCTCGCAATCACTCTCGGGCTCGGGTTCGCTAATTCCAAATTAACGAATTTTCCATCGCGTCGTAATTAAATGATTACGCCTAGCGAAATCACTATTCACGTCGCTAACGAATTAATTCTAAATTAATTCGTTCGCCCGAATTAAAATCCAATTTTAATTTCGCGTCGAAATCCAATTTCTAATAATATATCAAATATATTAATTTATCGATTAATTTCAAATTAATCATTCTCTCTCTTTAAACGATATTTTATCCGATATAAAATATCTCTGCAGTTAATCCCAGATTAATTTTCTGTCTCTTCTAATTAATCCTAGATTAATTAAAGTGCGAGTTATACATCATCGGTGAATCTTCAGGAAGCGACCCATGAGATCTCCGGATATGTTGGCAGTAAATACGGTCGTCGGACTACCCAAACACGTAAGTACCTCGTACTACGTTTATACCGATTTACAAGACAAGGTTGGCTTCTAGCAAAGCGCCATGCCTACCCAATTCTCCAGAAATATTCTTACAGGAATATATAGATCTGCATCAAGCGTAGTATACCGTAGTATTGTGTATATCGGCCCAGTATCGGATAGTCACGTGCTAGGGCTAGGGCTGGATAAGTGTCTGCCCCGTCCGAAGCACATGTCGGATGTCCGGTAACTAGTCTCTATAATCGGATATACATGACCTTGTCATAATATCCCGATACCCAGAAGCGGTGTACGCAGAACCGGTTAAAGCCCTGTACCACCAAGACCAAAGTCTACCGATTATCATAAGTATTAGCGATGTAAGTCTCAGGTTAAGACTATACACACCTACCTGATTTCGGCCTCCCATAGACATATAGTCATAATACCAATGGGATTCCGAGGGGTCTATCCAGAGCGAAGCTGTTTCCCGTACCATCGGTGAAACACAACCTCCTATCGTACTTGCATAAGTATCCAATACTTAAATATATGAGAACTATGCCGTTGTGCCCTCACAACGCGCACAAGTTCAATACTAGCCTATTCCGCATTATCGATGTCCTGTCTCGATAATACTCCGGCTAGGGATATTTAATGATTAATCCTTCGTGGACTGATACTGTCTCATATCATCTCAATCCAGGAACTAATCATATGGACCTCTCTTCATTTATACATATATGGTGATCTAATCACAAATGATGAGAGTGCAATTTCCTTGTCACATAGTTAATTTGTACAACAACACCGTGATCTGTACAAATAGTGACGCTATGGGTCATATTATCCAACAATCTCCCACTTGGCACATAGCCAGTCACTCGAGTGTCTAACACCCGAACTATGTACGGTTCGCTCAAATTGCTGAGGAAAGGGTTTCGTCAGCGAATTTGCGTAATTATCTTCTGACGCGATTTATACGATCATCACATCGCCACGATGTATGATCCGAACGAATCAGATGAATATAGAAGTATATATCTGGATCGTCGATGAGACATTTAATTCCTTAGCCTGTGCTGACGCCTAGCTCAGCTGCTAAAAGAACTATATCTAATCTAATTAGATTTATTATCGATCCAAATGGCTTCTATTGCTGCCTCAGCTGCAGCAATAATCCGCATTTGTTGTTAATTCGGTAACAGTTATCTTGCTCGGAATATTTCCAGCTCACTGTCCCGTTATTCAAACTTTATAGTACCGCAGTATTTATCGGTTTGGAAACTTGCAGCAGTGATCCTAGTCACTTCAAGTTCTCCTACTCCATAATTTAAGACAGCATCTTTAGTTCTCTAAGATACTAATAGATGTCCTTAACTTCAATCCAATGACTATCACTTGGATTGTCCTGATTGTGACTCCATATGCTCAAAGCGTATGAGACACCAAATCACGTACATTTTAAATGTACAATTTCTCAGAGAGTGTTAACAACTCCAAATCTATCCCAGTAGATCTTTATTCCTTGAATAAAGGTTGTTACTCCCCAGAATTCTACGGAGAATTTCTTATGAAAGCCAAGCTTTCACCGATTGCTTTATGGGAATTTCATTTCCAAGAAATGACATATTATCATTATTTTACATGACATTCATGTCAGTGCACTCCCACTAACCTCCTTATATACACAAGAATCATTTCGTTTTGAATTAAATCATACTCCATTATGATTACATCAAAACGACAATTCCTAAAACCTATGCTTGCTTCAATCCAAACATGGATCGAATAACCTGCGAACCTTGTTTGCTTGTTATTGTACGATAAAACCAACATGATGTTATAAACGTCCTCCGAAAGGTTTCCTTTTCAGGAAAGTGATTTTCCGTTAAGCTGTCATATTTCATAAATGAAATACAAAGCTTTAGCAAGCATTATCCAAATGGATTTACAATGGCAACAGGTAAAAGGTTTCGTCGGAATCAACACAATGTTGATAACTCTACCTTTTCTTTACAAGCCTAGCTTAGTACGTTGGTATGTTGCCTTCCATGTATGTCTTCCTTGAAGACTTATAAAGTACCAATAGGCACAATGCCTTATGGTACATCAACTTGTATCCAAACTTGTTGATATACATGGAATCCATTTTGGACTCATGACACTTTGTCATAATAGGGAGTCGATACCTTGTATCACTACCTCATACGTAATCAGTTGGTATACCTTAAAAGATTAACATCTTTATGAGGTGAGATCAGAAACCCATACCCCAGGTTGTTTTTCTGACTCTCTCTGATCTACGCGGTTCTTGTGTACTCGAAGATTAATGGTATAGGTTCATCATAGATGAACTATTTGTGTTCCATTAAGGACTTCGTGCCTTGTACAGTATTACTCCGATTTTCATCGAGTATCACTATCCTCCCACTGACCACTGCATATCGGTATTCCTCTCAGGAAAAACCGCATGGTGAGCAACAATCACATTGTTCTCTTGTGAGATATATAAGTACTATACTTATGGTTTCCCTTAGGATAACCTATATTGGCACTTATCCAATTTGGGTCTTTTAGTTTGGTATCATCCAAACGTTATGCCTGGCATACCCAAATTATCAGGAATGAGAAACCTCGTTTCTTCCCTGTCATATCTAATATGTAATCTGTCAAACAGATTATTATGGAACTTTATTCTAAATAAGTTATTGCACTGTTAAAACTTATCCGTTGAAGGAAATAGTAGCTCAGAGCGACTCATGATTAGCCTTATCATGTCTAACATGATTCGGTTAATCCGTTCGGACACACCGTCACTTTGACGTGTTCCGGGAGGAGTCCTCATTTGAAAGAATACTATACTCTTTCAAGTATATAAGAAACTTATTGCTTAAGTATTTTCCATTACGGTCTTACCGTCACGGTATAATACTATAGCCGATCTGTTTGTCTATTTCGTGTCGAAACTCTAAAAGTTTCTGATTTGTGTTCTTCAAAAGAAACACATAACCATAACGTGATGCCACATCCGTTAAGGTCACGAAATATTCATGTTCACATCTAGCCTAGCTAGATATGGGCCCACTAACTTCACCATGAATAGGGCTAACAGATCGGTGGCCTGTAGGCATTGTATTTTTGCATGTGAAACCCGATGATGAGCCTCATTTGGAGGCACTATCTTTTAAGCCGCGGAAATCGCGGGAAACGGACGTCGGAAGGGAAGAGTCAAGAATTGACGGTTTTGTCGGATTTAGTTCACATGTTTAGCTTCGAGTTCGCTGTTGGATCTCCGTTTTAAAAACTTAACCTTAGCCCAAGCCCATTAAATCACATTCAAAGAAATAATAAATATATGTCACAAATTTTAAATTAAATTCACAAACTAATTAAAATAAAATCTTAATTAAATTAAATTCACAAATTAAAATTAATTAACTCACAAATATAAACTAAATTGAAATTAAATAATCAATTAAATGAATTAAATGTTAAATCTAAATTACAAACCAATTAAATTAATAAATTAAAATTAATTACAATTAAAATTAAATCAAATAAATCAAAAATCAAATACCAAAATTAAATAATTCACTTCCAAATTAAAATCAATCAAAATAAAATAATTCCTAATTTAATTAAAACACTCACCAAATTTAAGAAATTCCTACCCAAATTACAATTATCTCTTGCCTAAAATATTCCAATCATATACACATAATTCTAAATTGATTTATTTCCTTATTAACAAACCATGCAAACCCTAATTGATAACTATATAAACAAATTAAAATCAACCCCATGGCTCTAATCTCACACACGG